>JASDQU011248741.1:2744-13847 GCA_032191745.1 Picea mariana
TACATTTTTAAACAATTAGTAATTTTGTTTTATAAATCACCACAATATATCAACAATGGACATGTATTTAAAATCAATTACAAGTATAATTAACAAAAATTACAAGGTTTATAAATAATCTGAGAGTGTGAAGGATGCCAATTCTCTTTAGAGTACCAAATATTGGACACAGAAATCCCCTTATTTAGGGCACCAAACCTAGGAAGCACCAAATCCCTTGTTTTTATGGCACCAACCTGAGGAAGCACCAACTCCCTGTTTTTAGGGCTCCAACCCTAGGAAGCACCAACTCCCTTTTTTTAGGCCTCCAACCCTAGGAATCACTAACTCCCTGTTTTTAAAATTTAGTAAAGGATATTAATCCTTTTGTGCTCCTCCCTTCCACCCTCACTCCAATAATATCATCAGTTTCACCTCTTGGATTCTGCTTCTTCTTGTCATCTTTTGATCTGGACTGCAAAGACACCTCTTCTTCACCGTTTTTTTCTAGATTATATAGTTTTCAAACTGGTTTGAGAGTTGAAGCATTGTGTCCCTTTATTTGGACCATCACACCTCTTTATTTAAATTAACAATAATAATGTTTGTTTTTCTCCATTATTATTCATACATTATCATGAAAGATTTTCAATTTAGTGAGAGGGATTTTCATAAATCGATCACTGATATGGATCGATTTTGTTTTAACTCGATCCCATGCCTCTTTATTTCATTCTCAATTTATGTTGATCAGATGTAAGATTTTTTATTATATTTTTAAAGTATTGCAAGTATTGGATTACTTAAGATAAATCAAGACAAAGTCCAAATCCTATCTAGTTCAATGTTCCTTCTCGACCGAGATAAATTTTTATTATGTGTGTTAAATTTTTGATCTAAAAATGAAGAAGACTTGTATTCTTGAAAATATTTGCAAGTAAAATTTTATGTGTTAAAATGAAAATGGATCAACTTTGCAACACAAATTTAATAGGATTTACTCATTCAAGATGCATATAAACAACAACATAATCAGTGAACAATAAAACACATAACACAGCAAATGATAAAGGAGTTCACCCCTCTCTTGGGCTACATCTCCTGGTCCAACTTCCAATGGATCATTTGTATTATTTGCTCAAAGTGCTCAAAAATGTGCTTTTCAATGCTCAAAATGCCAAATAGACTGCTCCAATGGCTTCAGAACATCAAAAAACCCCTAGCTGGGCTTTTTTGGCACCTCGTTGGGCCAAAAAATGAAGAAGATAGGCTTCCTGGAAGTCCCCCCTTCAAGCTTGTTGTCTCTGCATCTACAAAACGCACCCTTGTTGGCTCAACCTAGCCCACACGCATTTTAAAGCGTAAAAACTTGGCACCGGGTGTAACCGCACAACCAGTCCAAACTGTTGAACGGTTATATGCCGACCTTTAACTACCAAGGCTCGTGGGCACATGGTCACCACATGACCACACGCAATACACAACAGGGCTAAAGTTTCAAACCATTGACAAAATCGTAAGGTTTAAACCCGCGCGCATACACATTGGTCACATGTTATATCAAACCATGCACATTTCAAACTATTAAAACATATATTACAGTGGGTCTAACCGCCCATAGCACCGATCGTATGCAATACAATATATAACCATGGGACAGGGCTTAGCCCCGGCCCGGTTCACACCCCAACACACATTTTTGCAATGTTAAATATATTACAATGCATATATATGTTAAGTAACATGTGCGGGTGTGCTGGTTGGGCGGCCTTTCCCAAAGCTTTACCCTGCCCGGAGGTCACAGGGTCGACTCCTGCCAAGTGCAAAGATTTTAATCCAATAAACAGGTGATATGTGGCGGCCATTGATTGGGCCACGTGTCACCATCCCATTTGCTGCTAACAAACCATGTCACATGCCAATTGTCCCAATAACTGCCTGCCACGTGTCGTACGGACTGCCACATCAGCGTTCGTATGAACTGTATAGTCAGCATCCCTTTTTTTGGCCTGTTTGTCATTTTGAACAAAACGTGATATCTCTCACTCCCGACGTCCATTTGAACCCAAACGAGTTGCGTTGGGTTCGTAACGATGAGGTCTACACTCTCGTTTGATTTGAAATGATTTTGAGTACTTTGAATTTTTGAGCAAAATTTGATCCCCTGATCAATTTTGCAGAGAAATACTTCGGGACCTCTATTCCATAAGACCACAGGCAATGGATAGGTGTCAATCCAAACATGTTCTTAATCGCTTATCAAGATCAATAGTCACATTTTAATTGCACATTGAGATGGACAACTCTCATTGACTTTAGAACTTCTCCCTTCGGCGCTTCGGCTAGTTGTTGGTAGGAGAAACTGGATATCCCCAAAGGACATACTCCTAGAGTGACGTAGCTTGTTGACATTACTGTTGATGTGGCACTGGTTGAGTGGCTTCCATGTGTCACCTAGATTCGCGACTTACATATACCTAAAGTGCCAACTGGACCTTGACACTTGTCACCATCTGATTGTGCCACGTGTCCTTGTTGACGTGGTCTTACTGACATGGATCTCTTGAAGTGTCATATGTCTTTCCCCTTTGGATCATATATTGGACGGTCTAATTTTCACCTGAATTCTTGATCCAACAACCCTCATTTACTTCGAGACTTTGGTGCTCCGACCATTGGGTGAACTTACATGTTTTAGACCCCTTTTTTTCTGAAGTGGTCAGCGTTGAAGTTGACCACCATTGGACCCGCTTGTCCTCATACAATGGCCACCATGCATTACCTAGATTTGATGGCCCTCGGTCATTTTGAGAATTCAAGGCTCCAGCCTTCGGGTGAACTTACATGTTTTAGACCCATTTTCACCGAAGTGGTCAGCGTCAGAGTTGACCGTCTCCTTTCCTTTACTGCGATTTGACGGTTCCAATATTTCACTCCAGATCAATGGTTGACGACATTTCGTGACTTCGTGATTTCATTCCTCTACCTTATCTCCAATGTCCCAAAACTTACACCATCCTTCCACTTGGATTTGATTAGTGGTTCTAACTAATCTGATGGTTGCAATTATTCCTGAAATTTGAATGGACGATTAGGTTTCCACGATCCTTCACATGAGATTCTTTTTTGTAGGCTCTGGCTTTTGCGTGATATGATGGTCCAATATTTTCCCTAGAACTATATCAATGGACAATATTCTTCCTTGATTATTTTTGGGTTTTACAATGAGGATTTCAATCCTGATAACACTTCTGCAATGCGCTCTGCCTTCTAATCTTTGGGTTTATACTGGATTCTTCTGCACCCTATTGACATCAATGACAATATCGTACCACTGTGTCCAACACCTTTTCCAAACTTGATTGAACTCTTATGCGGTCTCACCCGCAAGAAAACTCTATCGCCAACCTCATAACTGCGGTCAAGGCTATGCACATTAGCATAACTCTCTTGCTGATCTTGCTCCTATTTAATTCTTTGTCTTATAGTTCGCATTTGCTCTTCCATTTCTTGGATCACTTATGGTCGTACCAAGACCCTATCCTCTAGTCGATATCAACTTGAAGGTGTTTGACATGGTCATTCATAAAGAAACTCAAATGGTGACATCTTAATCGTACTCTGGTAAATTTTGTTGTATGAAAACTATACCAATGGAAATAAGTCTTCCAAAATATTTTGTTGATCCATCGTGTACATCTGAAGCATATGCTTTAAGATTTGATTCGTCCTTTCATTTTGTCCATTTGTTTCAGGGTGATATGTTGTACTAAAATTCAGTTGTGTTCCCAAAGCCTCTTGAAAAATAGTCGAAAATCATCATATAAACACTGATCCACGATCGGATATGATATTTCTTGGAACATTGTGAAACCTCACAATCTCACTAAAAAAAACTCTAGCTATGTATGGCGCCTGATACGTAGTACGCACTGGAATAAAGTGTGCACTATATGATTAAGAAGATTAATATCTATGCAACCTTTTATTTTCATGTATAATATTTAGATCATGCATTATTGTTTATGGGATGTGAACCCTGGCATGGACTATTGCCACATTTGCCATGTGTTCAATTTAAATTTAGGGCCATGTTTGACATGTGTTCAATTTAAAGTTATTACTGCCATGTTATTTATTTTCTTTAGTTTCATATTATGGTTGCATTTTTGTGATCATATACCTACAACTACAACATCCATACTACTATTGTAGAGGGTTGCAAACAAAATGGATGCATTGGAGCACAATCTAGAGATATTGCTATTGTATAGGGTTGTGGACCAATTCGATTCATTGGAGCACAAGCTAGAGAAAGATCAGTGATCGATGTTTCTAGCATATTGGTTTGGGACGAAGGATAATTGAGCAAAGCATCAAGCAGTATGAGGTAAAATTACTAGAATTGGTTTCCCCTAAGCCTAAACTACCTTGACATTTGATATGATTTATATTGTAATGTCCAGTAGACGCATCAAACATAAATATCGAATTTCCAATAGAGGCATCAAAGTAACTCTGATTTGAATTTATAGTAGACGCATCCTATGATCTATGATTTGTGTCTTCGATGTGATTTAGGTTTACTAATGACGGATTTAGGTTTTACTATTTTATGTTTTGAATTTTATATTTGATATGATTTAGGTTTACTAATGACGGACAGTTTTATGTTCTGAGTTTTATATGCATGCATATAGGCTTGATCATTCCCTCAATGGTCGGCTCGCATGCATGCATTCAAGCATTTGCTTCCCTGATATTTTTAAGTTTTTAAAACATTTTCAAGCCCTGAGATTACAATTCTTCATTTGGATCTCAGCTTACACGTTTTCATGCCCTCACATCATTATTCATTCTGAACTCTATTGGAAACCATATTCGACACTGTAAACCAGTATTGGAAGACATCATTAAAATTGTTGATATCCAGTTGAATTCATAGTTGTATATATAAAAGTTTTAGTTCACATGTTATATACAGTTTCTATGGATTGGAAACGACCCAAAAGAAATCCCTTTCGGAATCCACAATTGATAATGTGGAGCAAGTAGATATCCTTTATTGATCATGAAGTAATGTTTCGTTGCACGAGTATTTGAGCCAATAAACACAATGATGTTGTGGTCCAATAATAAAACTTTTTTACCACAAGGGAACAAACATTACAGACAACAACTGATCATCTTGTTGATCAATTCGACAAAATTAATGTAATTTCATCCCTCCCTACTTTACTATTTCTTTGCATTCCCCTCACTGTAAGGACATCTCCGGGAAGGCGACTTTGTATTTAAATTCTTGTATGAAATTACAATGTAGCTAAGCTTCCATCTTTGTGGTTTTGAAGTAAGCATGATTTGTTTTATTAAGTATTTTAGTTTTATTGGATAACATGCTATTGCCATGGTTTTCTTTAGGTTTTTAATCAATTTGAAATGAATATCCTAGGAATTATATTAAATTTCTCATTACAAACCAAATTACTTATTCAAATCCTATTTATTGTCTAGTAAGAGAAGTGTTTTAATGAGATAGTCATTTTTTTGAAAAAAAAGGTGGGATATTTAAGGGGAATTATAATAAATCGTTGATTACAAAAAAACTTTATTCAAATGGTAGTTAATGTATATAGAAGAGAAGTGATATTTAGTGGTATTTATTTCCTTTTCTCCCCACTAAATCTTATTCAAATATTTTTATGGATATGGGGAATAGTGGTAGATTTTACTTCTGTTTTTTTATGCTCGAGACTCATGTTAGGAGGGTTGTTTGAACCGTGAAATGATACGTGTTTTTTTTGGAACTTTTATATTTTTAAATTTCAACTGTGTTTTTTGGTTTTTGTAGGAGGAAAACCAAACTCTAAATGATCATGTTAACAATAGTGGTGTACCACAGAAGAAGGTGTTCGACTTTCTGTTGACAGAAGAAGATAGGGAGTACATGCACTCACATACCTCTCTTGAACTTATGTCCATATATCTAAAGGAATTGTCGTCTTGATTTTTTTCTGTAGGTTTTTCACTTGGCTTTGATGTGTGACTATAAATCTTTCTAGAGCTATACCAGTAGGCTACACAAGGCATTGCTTTTTATCTTGTCTTTGCACTGCTTTTCTTCACTTTTATTTTAATCTTTTGGATTTTTCCTCACTATGATTTATTGTGTGATTGTGAATCTTTCCAAAGCTATACAAAACCTAACCCTAATTTGAAACCCTAACTTTAATTTTACATATTTATTATAAAAGTGATTGATATGGCATATCAGCATATATCAACCACCTTTATAATGTGGTTGTGCTAGTTATATGTTAGATTAGGAGATGACTCCATAGCATGAATTTAATTGAGATTTATATAAAAGATAAATTTTTGTTCTTTGTCGGAAGGTGTCCCCACTTTCATGTTTTAGGAGGATGGTATAAGGGACATTATAAGCTATATAAAGCATCACTATAACCACCCTCCTATATTCATATTTTTCTTTCCTAATCGCAAGCGATATATCATAATATTTTTGTTACTGAGTTAAACAATAAAGGATAACAATTCTCATTACTTGCCATACCGCCTAAATTTTATGATAAATATGGTGGACTCCTTTTTCACATGTGAGATGATCACTATTTGGACTGGATTTTACTTCCATGCAAAACAAAGGAAATTGGTGCATCTTGGCAATGTGGTGCAATTTTCCGTGAATGTTTCTTGGATATCGGGCAAGGCATGTCAAAGACACCTTGGATAAATATCCATGTTTTAAATTTTCTAGCAATTCAAAATTCAAGAGAGTCGGGTAGTTCAGTCCATAACTTCTGCCACCAACTACTAATCTCAAGCATTACTGATATAGTCGAAAGATGGTAGGCATTGCCCTCCTTTCTCCATTGAAGAGTGATATTGGGATATAACACATTGATGTAAAGTGGTAGAGGTTGCCATCACTACAACTGAGTCTGTTGTAAGAGATTGAATGTTTGATCATGCTTCTCACGCTGAGTTTGGTGGTATATTTCATCAAACAAGCAACGTTCTTCGTCAATCTGGGCTTGTTGCATTTAGAGGTATACTAGAGAAAACTTGATGTAATTTATCGACTTGTTTGAGGTATGAATTTTCTAGTTCTCTGTTGTTCTGACCCTTTTCTCTAAGAATTTTCTCTATTTTATTGCAATTGATCCAATTCAACTGTAGTCTATTTATTTTTTAAGAAACACGTATATTGAGAGTCATGTCTTGTCCAAAAGTTTTCCATGCAAATTCCACTTGAGACTATAAGAGCCAACATAAGATGTTCATTCTTCATGAACAACTACGGAGGGGGGCGGGGGAGTAGGGTATTGTTATTGATCACTACCATTGTCCAAATAGAATAGTTGGTGTTTTAGAGGGAATATGAGGTAACTCCATTCATATCTATGCTCAATAATAGGCTTTATATTTCATCCTTGAATTTATTGGGCCATGTATCCTCTATTGCTCCATGGCTATTAAATCTATTGGGATTCGCATAACTCTTGGCTCACTTCTATGTGAGGCATGCCACCCCTGCAAAATGGCTAATTGTTTGCAATGAAAGAGCCTTTGAATCCTTGGAATTATAGGCATGTGCCTCAATATCTTATGAGGAGGACCATGTTCCTTACCCTTTCTTTTTTATTTATGGTACCTTTCATGCCCACATTTTGGACATATCTCTTTGTCTGCATATTTGTTTATGTATATATTACAATCATTCAAACATATGTGGTATGATATGTACTCAACACCCAACATTTCCAACATTTTTTTCCCTCTACGTAGCTATCGGGAAAGACATTATCACTCATAAGTACATTATATTTTAGTAACTTGCAATTAGTGGGAAATATAAATGTACATTGTCATTAAACATGAATAAAATCAACCCTTTTCTTCCTTTATTTTGTGATAATATTCCTTAAAAAATAGGGGAATTAATGGTTAGTTACTTCAAAAGTGTCGAAAAACAAGCATCAAACATACCATACATTTTTTTCAAGTTGTACAATAACATTATTGTCCCTAACTAGGTAGACATTGTAGACTGTTAGAAAAATAGGATCGCGGAACAATAAAATAAGACAAATGCATAAATAAAACACAAAAGATACACAATACAATAGAGACACAAATATACGTGGTTCACCCAGTGTGGTCTACGCCCACCAGAGAAATTTCCAGGTCCTTCCTTTATTATCATCTAGCAAATGAAGGGATGTAGCCTACAACACACCCATTGTAACTTCCTCTTCTATCTCTCTCAATATCCTCTCTCAGAATACAATATTCGCAATAATACACAGTCACAATACAATTCCCTCATAAAATAGGATTGCCTTCTAGGGAAAAAAACCATAACATAACTTCTACCGTCATATCTGCGACCTTATAATGAACGGTCCAGATTTACTATGAAATTACAATATATATTTACAAGGCAATTTTTCCTTTGAGGGATTTGGCCCTGAACCCCCGTCGGGGCCCGCTTGCCCCTGGACCCCCCAGTCAGGGGGATGAGCCCCCCGGACCCCGTAGGGGGCCAAGTCCCCCCTACAACCCCCCCATGTGGAGGGGTGTACAGTCTTCATGGGGTATAAACATGGCTAAAAACAAAGACCTATGAAACATGAAGATAATCAGGCTCCACAACCAACAATCTCCCACTTGGAGACTAATCACAACAACTCCATTGTTGTTGTAGCTACTGGACTATACTCCACCTTGGACCTAGAAAATTTCTCATCTTCACCTTCATGCTTGAATACCAACTGAAACTGAGTAGGAACATAGTTTCTCCCTGGTTACTCCCTTTGTTCACATGTCTGTGGGATTTTGGCTAGTATATATCTTTTCCAACTTCAAATGTCCATATTCCAAGATGAATCATATGAAATGGTACCTGAGTTATATATGCTTATTATTTGAATGGAAGTTTGAGTTCTTTGCAAGATGAATGGAACTCTCATTGTCAGAATACAACCTTCTATTATCCTCCTTCTTTCTTAATTCCTCCATAAACCTCTATAACCAAATCATTTCTTTACTAGCCTCTGTAGCAGCAACATACTTTGTTTCTATTTTTAAAAGTGCAACAACCTTTTGTAGTTTTGAAATCCAACTTACTGTTATTCCACCTACAGTAAAAACATACCATGTGGTGCTCTTCCTGCTATCTTTGTCACTTGCCATATCTAAATCAACATATCCCTATAGAACAATGTCTAAACTTGCAAAACATAATGCATGAGTAGAAGTACCTCTCAAATACCTGAGAATCCACTTTACTGCCTCCCAATAATCTTTTCCTGGATTGTTCATATACATGCTCACAACTCCCATTGCATGTACAATATCTGGTCTTATGCAAACCATCACATACATCAAGTTGTCAACTGTCGATGAATAAGGAACTTGACCATGTATTCTATCTCCTCCTGTGTCTTGGGACACATTTCCTTGGTTAATTTGGAATGGCTGGCCAAAGGTGTACTAACTGGTTTTTCATTCTGCATTCTAAACCTCTTCAACACCTTCTCTATTTACGCACCTTGAGATAATGTCAATTTGCGATTTTTCTCGTCTATTGTTATTCTCATACCAAGGATTTTCTTTGAAGCACCCAAATCCTTCATCGCAAATGAATTAGCTAATTTCTTCTTGAGCACATTTATATCCTGCATATTAGACCCTACAACAAGCATGCCATCTACATAAAATAGCAAGATAATATAGCTTCCATTTTCTATCCTTTTAGCATAAACACAGTGATCAGAATGACATCTACTATAACCTTGTTCTGTCATAAACCTATCAAACTTCAAATACCACTTCTTTGGAGCTTTCTTTAGGCCATACAAGCTCTTCTTCAACCTCCATACCAAATTATCTTTCCCTTTGACCTAATACCCCTGTGGCTGCTGCATATAAATCTCTTCATCCAAATCCCCATGGAGAAAAGTTGTTTTTACATCTAACTGTTCAAGATGCAAATATTCTACTGCCACAAGAATTAAAATAGTCCTAATTGAAGTCATATTAACAACAAGAGAAATTATTTCATCAAAATATATACCTTTCTTTTGTGCAAACACCTTTACAACAAGTTTAGCTTTGTACCAATTTTTTCCTCCACCTTCTTCCTTCAACTTGTAAGTCCATTTATTCCGCAATGCTCTTTTTCCTACAGGCAACTGAACCAAGTCCCAAATCTGGTTATTTACATAGGAATCCACTTCCTCTTTCATGCCTTGCTCCCACTTTTTTTAGTGTCTATTTGCATTGCCTCTTCATAACATTCTGGTTTACCAGAATTAGTCAACAATAAATAATACAATGAAGGAGAGTATTGTTCGGGGCATCTACTTAAACTGGTAGATATTTTAACAACACTTGTAGGAGTTTGAGGCACCTATTTATCCTATTGTTGTACATTTTTATTGTCTGGTACCTTCAAAAAAAAATTTCCAGTGATCTCATCAAGCACTGTGTATTCTAGTTTTTCTTTTTCCTGTTTCTTTCCCTACAATTGATCTTTGTACATAACCTTCTCATTGAATATGACATCTCTACTCCTAATGATTTTGTGATTTTCATAATCTCATAAGCGATAAACAAAATCATTAACACTGTATCCAATAAAGGTACACTTCTTGGATTTTTCCTCAAGCTTTGTTCTATTTTCTTTATCAATATGGACAAATGCTTCACAACCGAAAGTCTTCAAAAAAGAATAGTTTACCTTTTTACTTGTCCATGCCTCCTCTGGAATTCCACCATCCAAAGAGATTGAAGGTCCTATGTTTATTAAGTAAACAACAATATTTACAACATCTGCCAAAAACTGTAAGGGAAACCCACCATGCAATCTCATACTCCATGCACGCTCCATGATTGTCATGTTCATACTTTCTGACACACCATTTTCTTGTGGTGTTCCTAGAACTGTTTTCTCTTTATGAATCCCATGGTATAAACAGTAATCATCAAACTCCTTACTACAATATTCACCTCCATTGTTTGATCTGAGACACTTCAACCTTTTTCCTGTCTCATTCTCAACCAAAGCTTTCCATTTCTTAAAAGTATCAAAAACATCAT
>JASDQU011248741.1:13947-33594 GCA_032191745.1 Picea mariana
ATCTACAAAAAGAATCAAATCATCTTGTAACACATTACTTGTTTAATTTGCTTCCTGATTTTTCTCCTACTGTTCATCTCTTTGTTTCTTTGGAGCTTTGTAGTCTTTCTTCAGATGTTCTTTTTTCCCACAACTCCAACACTCTATCTTTCTCGGTCTATATTTGGATCTGCCCTTCCTAGAATTCTTGTGTTTCCCTGAGCCCTTTCCTCTATCCTTTTTTCTTCCCTTGTTTTCCATGTGTAACACATTACCTGATGTTTCACTTGTGCTTTTCCGTTGCATTTCCTCGCTAAGGATAAAACCAACAACAACATCAAATTTTAATTTTTTTGAACCAAAGACATAATTACTTACATCCATGACCAAGTCATTCTAGATTTCTGGTAATGAGCACAAGATTAGAAGAACTCTGACCTCATCATCAAAGTCCACTTTTACAGAACTTATCTTATTAGTAACCGTATTAAATTCATTTAAATGATCTACAACAGACCCACCTTATAACATCTTCATATTAAATAATCCCTTCATTAGAAATACCTTATTAGACACTGAGGGTTTTTTATACAGGTTAGCCAATGTGTCCATCAACTCCTTCATTATCTTTTCTTTCGAAATATTGAAATCCACAGACATTTTCAAGCTCAGCTGTATTGTTCCTAGTGCCTTTATGTAAAGAACCTCCCATTCTTTGTCCTTCATGGATATCGACTTCTTTGTTATTCCACCCAATGGTAGGAATAGATCCTTCTGATATAAATAATCTTCCATCTGCATCTTCCATATCTGGTAGTTTTTTCTGTTAAATTTCTCGACCCTAAACTTTCCATCTTCCACCATTGCTCCCACTCAAACCAGGAACCCTCTTTTCCTGCGAGTTACCTTTCACTCTGATACCAGTTTTTAGAAAAATAGGATCATGGATAAATAAAATAAGACAAATGCGAAAATAAAACACATAAGATACACAATACAATAGAGACACGGATATACGTGGTTGACCCAGTGTGGTCTATGTCCACCAGAGAAATTATGATCAGGTCCCTCATTTATTATTATCCAGCAAATGAAGGGATGCAACCTACAACACACCCGTTGTAACTTGCTCTTCTTTCTCTCACAGTCTCCTCTCTCATAATACAATATTCACAATAATACATTGCCACAATACAACTCCCTCATAAAAGAGGGTTGCCTTCTAGGGAAAAAAACCCTAACATAACTTCTATCTTCATATCTGGGACCTTATAATGAATGGTCTAGATTTAATATGAAATTACAATATACATTTACAAGGAAAAAAAATATTCGGGGGATTTTCCCCCAAACCCCCCAGCCGGGGAGATGAGCCCCATAGACCCCACAGGGGGGGAAAGCCCCCCCACAACCCCCCGGCGTGGAGAGGTGTAGAGTCTTCATGGGGTATAAACACAACTGAAAACAAAGACCTATGAAACAGGTTGATAATCAGGATCCACAACCAACATAGACCCCTATACTCGACCAAATAGAGAGGTGGTGGAAGCATATTATGTTTTAGAAGAAGGTATTTACGACATCAACATCATCCCCTAGTTCATTTTGTTGGAACACATCTAACAACATTACCTCCATGGATTGGGTATCCCTCAAGAAATCATCTATACCAACCTCTATATCATTTCCTTCATCCCCAACATGTGAAGAACTAGTGTTGTTGTAGGGGTTTTTAATTGATGACTCAAGATGTAGTGGGAATTGAATAGGTGATTGTTTCAACCATTATCGGTATGCTTCCTCTCCGAGTTTTTTTCATTTAGCATTAAGCTCATGACTTGACATAGTAGTGGGGTGAAACGATAGATGGTGTACATGTCACTTGTCATCAGTTTCATGATTGTAAAAATATTGAACATTACATCGACAATATTAGTAACACGTGCATTTAATATGTTAAAACATTATACCAAACATATATTAGAAGAATGAAATTTCTTTTCCCAATAATAAACATAAAACCAACCACTTTGTAAAACAAATGTTGAATTAAGAAATACATTTACATTAGTTCCATTGAAAATCCAAAAATACAATTACTCAATCATCTTTTTCGTATTCCCTACGTGGTTGTCTATGTAAAAGAGATCTAATTCATGGTGTGATACCATTGACCTAGGCTGGTGTTATAAGAAAAATATGTCTATTGGGACAGATCCAACCTATCCGGCTGTGAAGTCGGTTACAACCTTTTTTATAGCTCAGCATGGGGCAGAGACTATCCGCACCTCAGGTGGTCCTTCACCTGAGGAGGTAATGAATGGGAAATAAGAGAGGTGAAATACTTACAAGAAGTCTTTATCAGGACCACCCACCCTAGGTGTTTTCCTCCCTCAGCTTCCTGGATGGCCAAAATGGCCTATGGGGTGAAACATATGGACAGTAGGATGAAAATAAGCTCATTGAGTTTTTGGACAATGAACTAAATAAAGCGAACAACGAGTTGTTCACTCCCTTAAAGCATTGGAAAATGACCCAGAATGGGTCCTCAGGGTAAAACGGTGTCTTGGACAAATAACCAATGGATGTCTCAAGTGAAAGAGTGCAAAACAAGTGTGAAATGTGATCTTAAAAGCTATAGCTAAGTCATTTTAAATGGATGTAAATTGCAAACACCAAGTTGTTCAAATCTTTTAAGACAAGGAAACAAGCCCAAAATGACTTGATACCCCCCGAGGTGACCCGAGAAGTGATCCCGAAAGATTGTTAAATCAAAAAGGGGACTGTAAAAGGGTATGCACAACCTTTTTACAAGCTGTTACAGCTATGATATAAGGGAAAGTATTCACAACTTCAATTTTCGGTTCGTGGGTGAAAGGTGGACTGAAAAAAGGTTAACTTTAAAAGTATTTTATTGGAGAATTTTTATTTTTTAACACATGCCTTGGCCACCACACTATTTTGAAGGTTATCCCGATCAAGCAAACACATCTTGGAACTATGTCAACCAGTATAAGAAGAGTAGTCCTAGCAGACCATTGTGGTTAGGTTGAAGAGTGCCCCATGTAGTTCAGAGAAACAAAGATTAACCACTTCTTTTCACTAGCCATTTCGGGCTCTTAAAGCCACTTGGGTGGAAGAAGGATACCTGCGAAAAGGAAGAGGCCCAGGACCCCCCCTAAAGGGATTTTTATCTAAACTTACCCAAGCAGAGTAGTATTCCAACCAAGATAAGCTAATCAACTCCTTGACCGTGTGGTACTAAGGAAAGACGACTCGACTTGTACTAACTAGACAACTTCTGAGGGGATCCTAATGAAGACTCCATGGCTTTAACTCTTAGTATCCTACAAAATTGAAATTTCTTGAAATGAAACACCAGGCCATCCATGTGGTGAGGTCACGTCTTTCTTTCACAAGTGTGCTTCCTGGTTATTGAATTTGAAATATATCTAAAACTATATACAGAAAACAAGTAAATAGGTAGGTGACATATATGTCACGGCTAAATAATATGTATATATATGTATCTAAATAGTATAAGTTTGCTTTGAGTGTATGGAGAGGACCCCCAAATTTTTTTTAAGTGTTTTACGGCTTTTTGCATGTATTTAGCTTGCTGATTTTTGTATGGCCCCTTTAGGGACAACCACCTATAGATCAGTGAATGAAAAAGTATACGATGAAAATATGACAAGATTAACTAATTGCAAGTAATGATTACACCATTCAACCCAAAGGAATGGGTTGAGGCTCTTTGCGAGTGGCAAGGCCACCATGTGCATGAAATCCCTAACTAATTCTTTGTATGGGTATTGGAAGTTTAGTGTTTGAAATTTAGAAATTGTGATGATTGTCTATGCAAGTATAGATAAGATTTTATGAACCTAAATTCACAAGTAAACTACTCAAGTTATCTACACAAAATAAACATATCAACATTGGTATGTGTGCCAAAACAATTGACCTATATTAGGTAGTTGTTATTTCAAATAACGTGTTATACGAGACTTCATTATTAAAAAATGAAGAGATCAAAATGTAGATTTAAGAGTTGTTGAATAAATGGCACATCAATCCCAATGCATCATTTTGTAAATTTTTCATTATTTTAGTATCAAAGACAAATTACATATGGAGAATGTGCATGCACTATTAACTTCTTAATTTTTGAATCACCATTAAAGATTAATATTTATTGTAACATATTGACGTCATAATCTTAATATGATATATGTATAATCAAATGTAAATATAAATAATAGACTAGTTTAATAGTGAATCTAGAAGGACTATATCTCATTAGAATCATAACATTAACCCTATCTATGGGCTTCAATTAAATTTATTTAAAATTAATGCCAAATATTTTCTCCTCTACCTTTTAGTCTTATCCATGTTGGACTTCATTTTTCCATTATCGACCTTGATTCACATAAAATTAGTTTTTATTATAAACAACAAAACATATTCATGCAAATAAGATTGCACAAATCTCTATAAAATCGTGCTCATAATTATTAAAAACCATTTAACTTATTTAAGTAAGAACATGACAATCACAAGAGAATAAAACATCAAATATGTGCAATCAATTACATACCTATTAGGATTTTTATAAAGTAAATTTTAGTTGATATATTTTATTTTAAATATATGTTCAATATTATTATTTTTAAATTTATTTGAATTTAAATTTTAATATAATATTTAATTTTGAAATTATTTATTATTTATTTATTGGTTTAAAATATATGTAGTGGTAATGAAAATATATAATTGTGATAGCATTTTATTAAAATTTTAGTTATTCTGATATCCAAAACATCGACAATCTATCAACGAAACTGTGGTTTTTCCGAACTTAATCGAAAACCCTTACCACATAAATCTTATTGAACATATCAAATGTATATGAAATATATTGAGAATATATAAAATTTATTGAAATTTATTTAAAAAATTAAAATAAGAATTTTTTAATAAATTGAAATACAATATATAATAATGTTGATGGAAAAAACATAAGCTCAAGATTTTGATCATGATATATAATTTACAAAATTTTATAATCTTCTTCAAAGACTTTGAACAAAAAGATAAATTTCATTACACCAAAATTCATCGTAAACCCAACTATCTGCACTTCCCTGCAAATCTTCAAAATTTTGCAATCTTTCATAAACTTCACTTATATCTACCATAGATGTTATTACAACTTTTATATTTGAATTTTCTTTCCTAATTTTATCTAAATTGTCCAATAACATTGGACAATTATATATTCTTAATTTCTGAAGTGTTTTAGCTTCATATAACTCATTGGCATCATTTTTAATACTGGACATTTCATCATAGTAAATATTTTAAGAAAAGGCATTGCACTTTCCTCCACTATTGGCAACTCCTCTATTACCTCTAACTCAACAAGTGATAATATCTCCAAGGAAGGAAATGCACCTTTTTCACTAAATTCTTTGGGATACATTTTTAACTTCAAACAACACGCACTATATCCAATTGTATTAAGTTCTTAAGCATATGCAGTGGAGGAAGTGCCTCTAACATATGCAACTCCCACAATCGAAGATGAGTCAAATTTTGAAATTCAAGAAAATCCATTTTAACCACAATACGACAATTTAGCATAAGTCTTTTCAACTTTGACATATTATTCATGTCATGCGGTGGACCTGCAATCTATGTGAGTGTCAATTCAAGTGTCTCCATGTTAGCAAGTTTCCCGAGTATCCCCTCACTAATTGTTTGTCCATTATTCTCTAAATATAATCTTTTGAGTTGTGTTAACCTGCCCAAATCATTAATGGAAGCCACTCTTGGCCATCTATGTTTTCCTTTGTGTTTTCTCCACAGACTACGGAAATTACTCATGTACAAGTACTCTAAAAACGTGAGGCCTGATATACCACATGGCAGACATTGCAAATCATCAGATTCGTTGAGGTCTAGATACTTTAAAGATCTCAACTTATGAATAACAGATGGTAGTTTTTTTATTCCAGATCAGGAAAGAATAAGGATTTGAAGATTCACAAGATTTGTGAGAGATGCAGGCAACTTTTCAAAGGGACGTGTGCTAAATTTAAGAATACCAACTGTTTCAAACCACCCACACTCTCTGGCAATGATGGGAGGGATGTCCAACTCAAATCTAGAACCTTAAGAGTGATCATATCCCCAACTAGCCTTCTTGGAATTTCTATAATATTATTGTTTCCAACAATCAGTGAGCAAATTTTCGGAGAGCTCAATGACTAGGGAAGTGAATTCAATTTGTTGTTGTTCAACAAAATCCGAGTCTGTCCTGAACATTCATTTTCCTTTAATGTTGTCAAAACCTAACTTGCACCACAGTAGAAGTTTTCTTCTTGCTCAGCAACCTGAACTGCCAAATCACACAGGACGTCATGTATACTAAACCATAAAACGTGCCCATCGACATCTCTCCCAATGGGTTTTGATCAAACAATGATCAACTAAAATGTTGACATAAATTCTTCCCATCTAGAATGGGTCTTCGCCACGCTGATCTTGTAGCTTCTTCGTTGCAAGCAGTCCTTCTCCTATCCACAATGGAATCACCTCGTCCACTTGAGCAATATAGTCTTCTAAGGCAGCTAAGTAAAGAAAGCACATTTACAGATTAACATCATATAAACTTCCCAGTGCATCGTAACTCAACCTTAGGCAATGATGGAGAGCTTCTTTGTCTTCCCCATAGTTCGTTTCCCATGCCCAAACCAAGAGAAACAATTAATGAGGAACAAATGAAAATGAGTAACAATGAACAAGAAACGCCTAAACATCCCAAAAGTGGGGTTTATATAATTACATGCAATAAATCACCAAATGGAATTCTCCCAAGAAGCTCATGTAACCACTTTTCTCAACTAATACCAAAATGGGTAAATAAAAATAATAATAAAAGACTTATCCCCTTTATCGTGGAATCATATGCCTCTATCTATGTCCTTGTCCGTCTTGTAGTTAGCGATGTATTGTATTAATAACCTTCAAAGTATTACATTTCTAGGCACTCTGGTCTTTCAACTTTATAGGCATTTCGACCTTAACATATCATCTCACCAGCCTAAGTATCATATCTCCAAAATACATTATAAATTTGTGGATTCAAAACCGAGGTATTACAGTTGTGCATAGGTCTATTCCATACACTTGGAATGTAGTTGCATGGCATTGAGCTACTCATTTTCTCCAATGTAGCATACTTTTAGCTCTTTTTTGCACTCATTAAACCATGAAAAAGAGATTAAAAAGGAAAAAAAAAACATAAAAAGAAAAAGAAAAAGGGGGAAAGTGTCTCGATATTTATTCAGTTTGAGTGGAAACCATCAATTATTTTCACACCCTTGAACATGGAACCTATTTATGTCATTTTCTTATAGTTGGGATTTAGATTTCCTCAGAAGTTTTACCATGATTATGAGTTATCTACTCCTCTGTATGGTTTTTCTTCCAATCACTATGGAGAGTGCTTCAATGCCTCATGCATTATTGTACTATATCAATGGTCCTTTGAGTTAGTGTTTCCCAAGTAATTATTGTGTCATGCAATATGCTCTAGGGAATTTGAGCCCAAGTTGGTCATTCTACAGTTTTGTTGACCTTTCATGTCAGATAACCCTGTGTCAGTTGTACTTGGTGATTTCTCTCTTCACAAAATCTCTCAGTTATTGTTTCATGTTGACTGATGTGGGATACATTAAGTCCCTCCTTTCGACAAATGTTTTCCTATCGACACTAGCTCATTTTGTAGGAAGCAGATCTAGAAACTAGATAGTACCATGGTACTTACAGACATCAATGGAAATATTTCTTCGTGGTTAACAATGGGTTTACATAATTGAATCATGATTGATCAATTCTATGAGTGTTTGAAAAAAAATCCTCTTTTTACGCTCGCTAGATTGTTCTATTTACCTTGGTGTCTATTTTCGTTATTCATGGGAACCCTCGTGTTTGTTAACAACATTTATCAATGACCGATAATCAAACAGTTTCTACGATGATTGACATTATCTCATTCATTCACTTGAGGTATATTTGTATGATCAATGAGTTTGGATTGAAGAACTTAGGCGAGAGGCATCCTCCAATGATGCTACCCTTCCTAAGTTGTGCAATATTATATCACTAATTGATAAGTACTTTAAATACCACATGGGCACTCTCATTTTTGCTAAATGTATTCCTGATGTAGACTATGACATAGGTCCACATTCTATTTTCTCATGGCCATGATCTATTATATGGCATGGATCCACAATGTATTGTGTTGGTGTCCATGTTTTTCCATATATTTGAACATAGTTGTGCCTACCTTGAGGGTGATATATATATATATATATATATATATATATATATATATATGATTTCATTTTGTAGGTACTTCCTGGTTCTGTGAACTACTGAACTCCTCTTTAAGCCACTCGTCACCATATATTTTAATAATATCTTTCAACCATCAGTTCCTCTTCTAACCTTATACATTAGGGGGAATTTGTTATAATTGTATTTGGAACCATAGGCTTTGGAAGGTTTCTATGAAATGTTATGAGGATGAAATTACATATATATATGATTTCAGTTTGTAGGTACTTCCTGGTTCCTTGAACTATTGAACTCCTCCTTAAGCCACTCGTCACCATATATTTCAATAATATATTTTGGACATCATTTCCTCTTCTGACCTCATACATTAGGGGGAATTTTTTATAATTGTATTTGGTGTCATAGGCTTTGCAAGGTTGTTATGAAATGTTATGAGGATGAAATTACATAATTGAGCAAAAAGTTCATAATTATTTCATAAGGAAATAATTATTTCATCACAATTTCATGACTATGAAATAATAATTATTTCATAATTGAGAGAAAACTCATAATTGAAAAAATGTTCATAATGAGTTGGAAAAAACTCATAATTAAGAAAAACATTCATAATGAGTTGAAAAAAGCTCATACTTGAGCATGGAACTTGAGCAAAAATTTCATAATGGGTTCACAAAAGCTCATAATTGAGCATGGAACTTGTACATGACTTGTAATTACTTAGTTCACATACCATGAAGCCTATCTCCAAGATCCTCTAAAGATCTATAAGAAGAGGCCAAATCCATAGGATGGGGATCACAAGAGAGAAGTGTCCTTACACTGATGAATTAGAGAAAGATTCTTTAGTCCTAAGATTACAACATATTGTTGAATGTTGGGGATGAAAACTATCTTGACTAGATCCTAAGCGAGAGCTTTAAGTGTTTTCTTACCGCGATACAACATATTATTGTGCTTCTTCAACCAAGAAATTTTGTGGCTAAGAATCAAAGTTATAGATCTTGGAGCAAGGAGTACAACAACCAAAACTCAAGGTATCGTTTATTGTTATAATTCTTTCTACTTAATATAGATCTATACTCCTTCCCCCCTCAAAATGTTTGTAATTCATTGATATATGGTATCTTGAGCTAGAGTTTCTAGATATTAATAGACTTGAGTTACTAGTATTATAGTTTACTTCATGAAAATTTTATCCGAAATATCACAAAGGTAAGAGGAAGGTCCTTTTTATTCGTCTCTTGTGCAGGAGAAAAGGTAGATTAACTTCATTGGATTTGAATCTAGCGGGATACACTAGACAACTGATAATTTAAGCTATGTTTTACTTTCTTCATTATTTCCTTTGCATATAGAATTGTATGATTGACTCTAGGATAAATATATATCAGTTTATCCTCATGTTTTTCATTGGATTCAATCCATCCAATGAGGGGATTTATTTCTTGATATGGAACAGATCATCATATAATTTTTCGTCTATCTTGGTACTTTCTAGGTGGAAAAATTGAATGAATTATCTTGCAAGGCCCATTTTAGTGGTAGGTCCTAGTTTGGAAAATTGGGATCTGGAACCTTTCGGAGCCATTTTGAGGAATTAAATGAATTTTTTTGTGGGTTACAACATCCAAAATCTTACACGCACACCCTCAAACGTGTTCTACACGCTGATACCTTTCCAATGGTGAAAACATCACCTCAATCAGAGCTCATATGTGAAATTTATCCCTCCCACAAGTTGACCTACATTGTTGGCCACCATGGTATGAGTGGATGCCTTGTCAACCTCCATTACTCATAAATGTGGGGCTAGCCACGTGTGGACTTTCAAGAAGATTCTAGAAGGTCCAAACCTTATTACTAATTGAGGGTTAAGGATGCAAAAACCCAAACCCCAGACGACTATCATTCTTTGTATTTTCATTTCCATAACTGAAGAAAAAAAAGAAGAGCATATGCCTCACCTTCTAGCTGGGCATTTGTTCTTCATTTTTGTATTTCAGTTATTTCATAAATTCAAGAAAATATAGTAATTAATTAATCTATGATCTAAGGAAAATTAGTTTTCATAGTCTAAGATTTCATAATATTATAATATCTATTGTGATGAACTATTCTAGTGGAATATCCACAACAATTTACAGATCATATTGGTATCAAAGCAATTTTCTTTGGGGTATTTTTGGAAAGTTGTAGGATCCACGAATTGGATTAAGATGAAATTCATAGATCCCTAACCATGGAGGATGAGTCTATTTACAACAATACTTGAGATCCAATAGAAGAGATATTTGTGAGGTTAGAAGAAAAATTCAATGATATATCTCACAATATGACCCTCCTCATGGTGGCTCTAGAAAATAATCTAAGACCATTTGGGGAGGTTGGAGGCTCTAAATTAGATATCGGATTAGAGGGGAAACCCAAGAGATATCCAAGTCCCGAACGTCGAAAGCATGGCAGAACGAGATCTACGGCTTAGGTCAACCCCTAGCTGACGGCTACAATCGTCTCGGTGTTTCACGTTTTGCGACTTCTCTCTCCATGATGTCCGTTCACTCCTTCTCTCGGTTGTCGAAATGCCGAAACCCTCCCTTGCTACAAATCGATAGTTCCAAGCCTCCGAAGATCTAACGGCCTTGATCCTTTCAGTATTACACACAGTTTCAAACCAACGTTCAATTCTATTCGTAATGCAGATAGAACATAGCAATACCAATGTACAATCTTGCAGCAAAATCATCATTCTTTTTTCTAGACATGCAGTTATTAAGTTTTAATGCTAATAACCCATAATGAAAGAAGTTTAATACTTAAGTTAATATGTTACAGTCATGGAAGAATGTATCAAGAACACACTTACACCCACACGTTCCAATAAAATATAATCTTCAACAAAGCATTTGCTGGCAATTAGTAGAAAATGAAGTTTAATACTTAAGTTAATATGTTACAGTCATGGAAGAATGTATCAAGAAAATACTTACACACATAGGTTGCAATAAAATATAATCTTCAACAAAACATTTGCTGGCAATTAGTAGAAAATGATGGTTTTGGAACAATGGCGCTTCTTTGAAACCAATTCGCACTTATGAAAATTGTCCTCCACCTTTCTATTTTCCTGCTCTTTTATCCCCTGTAGTTTCTCTTTCTAGTTACTTAATCATTTTTTCCAAAAATGCCTTGTTGCGCGGCTTGACAGAGCCACGCGTTTCCACCGAGTGCTTCCCCTTTCTCTAAATTGGCCCTCTATTGTTTTGTGTCCTACAAGTAGCATCCAGAGTTCCGCGATATACCAATTGACATGCGGACTTGCGCGTTGATTGGCTCAACATTGCACTTCTATTTTTTCATGACCTCCAAACAACATTCGGAGCTCCCTGATATACAAATTGACACACAGGATCTAGGGCTAGCGGGCTCAAGATTGCCATTGTTTACAGATGGAAAAGTGTTAAAACGAGCCATACCACATTTGCATCACAGAAGCTATATTAAAGGGAAAATCATTTCCTCTATAGTTCTGTGTCCTACTAAAAACACCCAAAGTTCCGCACTATACAAATTGACAGCAGGACTTGCGTGCTGGCTAGCTAAAAAAATGACTCGGAGTTCCGCGATATACAAATTGACAGACAAAGCATACAATCAAGAACCAAGTAAACTCATGGATTGTATTCCTAGTCGCTATTTTCTGTACCCGCCAACTTCGCACTTCTTTCCAAGTATATATCTTGGTAGGAAAATGGGATATCTATTATAGATGTGAATATATTGGCCCTTCTTTTCCATCTTCTATACTTGTCCAAATATTCATTTCTCTTTTCTTTCCTTGAACTTTATCTTTCTCGTCACTTATTCATTTTTTCTAAAATGTCTGGCTATGCGCATGGATGAACTTGCGGGTTCACACTTTCACTCGTGCTCTTATATTACGACACCGACTGACCACTTCCCCATTCCATACCCAGACACTTCTCCGACCGCAGATTCCTAGTAGGCAGGCTCTAGATTGGATTTCTATTGTTCCATGACCTGCAAACAGTACCGTCACTTCTGTGATATACAAATTTACAACCGGACTCAGATCATACCCTCTTCTGTATTACGGTCTACCTATCATGCCCTCTTCCCTGGTATACATTTTTCACTGAAAACTTTCGAGAAATACAATTTAACCGTCGAGTCCTCACGTCTTCTGTGGAACTATTGTCACCCCATTTTGAAGCCTGTATGCCTGCTTTCCATACTTCACCATTTCTTCAAATTTCTTTGGTGGATCGTCAGTTTGGCAGGTTCAAGAAATATTCAGTTCCTAGTCATTGTTTCCTGTGCCCACACCCCTTTGCAATTACCAATTACCAATTATATATGAGATCTTATTTCTAGGCATGCAATTAGCAAGCGCTAATTTCAAACATCATGGAATCCTTGCTTCCGAGAAGGATTCTTCCTGACCGTTTCCCTATTCTATATTTAGCTAGTTTCCTGGAATTCCACAAATATACAAACCAGCCACTGAATTGCCCCATCATGATCCCTTCCGTTTTACATGTTTTGCAGTAAAAAAGTTTGATACATAAAATTTGACCGTGGAACACTCGCCTCTACTGAGTATCCCCGTAACCCTTTTTTGATTCCCATTCGACTACTTTTCAGACCTTGCCATTCTTTCCTTGCTCTCCCTCATCTCCGTGACCTTCGCACTTATCTATAATAAAAGAAAAAAAATGTTTATATATATATCTTGTTTCTAAATATGCAATTACTGACATTTAATTCTAACAACTCATCATGCCGGAACCGTATAGATTGTCATTGATGGACGAAAGGCTTGAGGAGATCTCTTATTAATGCGCATTAAACCAAGATTTGCGGGGAGTTATATTATCACTTCTGAGTGTTGATTCCAAAATCATGAAATGTCATTCGCACATCGTCGCCTTGGCACATTCACGAAACCTCCAATCCTTAATTGCTCTTCGCCATACCCACCACCTTCACATTTCTAAATATGCAATAAGTAAGATTTACTGCTAATAGTTCATCATGCACCACCCATACAGATTGTCATTAATCAGCTAAAGGCTCGAGGAGCTTTCCCATTCATAAGCATTTAACTAAGATTTAGCGGAGAGTTGCATTATCGGCTCTAACTATTCATTTCAACCATCGTCTGGAGAAAACCAACATTCTCATAAACCTATGGCATCAGCTCAACAACAGTTCTGTGGAGATACAGTGAACATCTTCGGGTGCGAGGACCAGAACTTCCAATGGTCTAGGGCATATTATTATTACTCGACCTTTGTCACAGAGAACCAAGTAATTTGGACCTATGGGATTGCTCGTGCAGCTTGTGTCCCTGAGGTTTTTGACTATAAGGACCTAGTCTCTTGGTGTGCCGATAAATTTATTTCAGACAAAAGAATTATTCCACTGCGTGACTGCTCTTTTGCTTCTTTGTCACCTAAGGTCTTTCGCCAGATGTTAAGATTGTCGAAGGCAACATTGACGTTCAGAGGAGAATATTGCAAATAGTTCTTAGCAAAGCATAATAATGGGTTGGACCTCTTTCCCCATTTACTGGAAAACCTGCTTCTAGTTTCTGAAGATATCACAAGATTGAAGGTTAGTTCATTTAGAAATCCATTTCGTGAAATTGCCTGACTGTTTACAAGAATAACGGGACAGGAGTCCACAACAACTGTTTCCCAGATGGCTCTTTATATTTTGTATTTCACAATCAACAAACAAGCCATTTTTTATTGGGTCAAGTTAATTTCCCATGAAATCTATTCCCAATTGTCAAGCTTCAAAAGTGAAAAGAAATTTTATATGTCGTCGTACTTAGTTTTTACGATAGCGCATTCCTGTCGATTTCCACAACTGTCTCTGTCCAAGAATGTCAACTGGGAATTCGACCTAGTAACGTTTTGGTACCAGGCCTTGTGGAAGCACAAGGCTTCCCACTATTTTTATCAGGTTTTTAATGGCTTCGTGTCTATTTTCAAAGTTTTGTTGTTAGGAGAAGATATTCCCCGCATATCTAAACAGGAAACCAATTTTTTGGACAGGAAGGGGACACTTGAACATTTGGATAATTACACTATCATAAGAATTTTTGGATCCACGAAAAAGCCTGCTCTCCTTCCATTTCACATTACAGACAGAATGTTTCTTGTAAAAGTAGCACAACAATACAACTACTAGTTGCATCTGTTGCAAAAAAAGAGAAAAAAACAATTCATTCCTCTGCTTGGAAAGTAGGGGAGTTAGTGTTGAAAAATGTCAACAAAATTGACGAATTCACAACGCATTCTAGCATCTCCAACCTAAGATATGCTAAAAGCATAAGAGGGTTCGACCCCTATAATATTTTTCGACAACATTTAAAAACACTCGGCCTTGGAGATTGTTTTTTCAAAGAACACCTGCCCGAAAATAGAGACAATAGAGGCACCACTCCTGCCTCTGATGTTGGGGACCTAGAAATAGTGCAAAGCTGCACTAAATTGTACACGCAACAGGTGAAAGGCCCCGATGACAAGAGTGTTCAATCAACAAATAACACTCCAAAAAGTATAACATCCCAGAGCATCGCTCCAACGGCCCACCACAACAACAAATCAACTCAGAGTTCTTCAAACGGAGGAGGAGATAACGACCCTCCTCACTCTAAAATTGATAGTTCTCACAAGCTTCCAGTAGACAAGAAGAGAAAAAAAAAAGTGGGACAGGCGGAAGAGCCGGAAATTCAGAGTGAGAACATGGAACTTGACACTGATCTGGATGACATGCTCTACTACTTTGATCATATCGGAGATGCCATCCATCATAGCCGTCCAATGGACATATCCAATACCAAAAATTTTGACAAAGATGAATCCTTCATGTTCCAGAGCGTTGTTTTTGATAGCCAGTCCAAAAAATTGATAATTGAGAAAAAAGATGTAAAAAAGGAAAAAGGAAAAACTCGTTCAGAGGTTGAACTTGCCAACATGTGGTCGTCCCAAATCTGTCAACTTCACAAAGCGAGCGAAGATGCACTTCATGATTCCATTGGAGGCATCAAGGCCAAGAATGCCAGACTGAAGGATCAGGACAAGGAATTGGAAGAGGCTTTGATTCCTATGCCATTGCTTGTCAATCCTTTGGCAATAGCCATGCCTGCCACCCCTGCAGTCAACGTAAAATAATCCTCCACCCTCCTCGTATATTGTAGAGGATATGTGGAGAATAATATTAAGAAAAGAATGGAACTGGTTACCAAGGCGTGGAAAACATCACAAACCATCACTTCCCTTGGAACCAGGGCACATAGTTTGCTCAAACATTTGCAGGTGGAGTTAAAATATGATGAANCAAGGTCTTCCATGCAAAAACCATATCGGTCAATTGAATGCATGTTGGAAAGAAAAAGTGAAGAACCTGCATCTCATTGTTCAGTCATGTGAAAAATCCATATCGAAGAAAGATAAATTATTCACAAGGCTGTCAAGAATAAACTTAGCCAGAAAGAACAATGATTTCCAAGACCCCGACTTAATCACAAACTCCTTGCCCTTAACTAGGAAAAAGTTCGATAAATAGGTTGTTATGTTTAAGGCCTTGTCTCTGAAAAAGTTTTACAGCATCCTTCAATATGATGAAGCTCATGTCGACGACTGGCTAGTCAACTATTCAGTACATAATGAGGAAATTCATCAGGCTCTATGTAATCTTTCTATCGACTTCTGGGAATTAGAAAACGATATTTTCAACATAAAAATCAGGAATGAGATCAAAGTCTCCCCAATGAGAAGCTACATTGAAGAATGGCTCTAAATGGAATTGAAGCAGGTTGTCGACGAAAGGCAACAGACAGTAGCCAGGATTCCAGCAATCGTCGATGACATCAATGAAATAGCAGTCGTCGATGAATCAATGAAATGACAACCGCAAGAAAATAGTCAAAGGGCTCATATGTACCCTCACTGTAAGTCTATTGATTGCATTATGCTTTGTTTATCAACCCAGTTATTCCACTCTTTTAAATAGAGATGTGTAGGAAAACACTTATACCTTTCAATTTAGTTTTTTTGCAGGTATTGCACTCTATCTTCTTTCTACAGTCTCGTTCCTTGTACATATTTCTCTAATGGTCTGCGAGAGCCCCACTCCCAGTCTATACGAAAAACGCATTGAAATTTCCATTTATATGTAACAAACTTTTATTTTTTTATATATTTTAAAATTTCCAGTAGTATGTGACAAACTTTTATTTTTTGACATATTTCAAATAAAATTGTTTCCTTATCTCCTTTTAAATTCATGTCTTCATACATTTTTATCTTTCACCGGTCTATATGACAAATGCATTTAAATTTTTATATGTAACAAACTTTTATTTTTTGATATATTTCAAAATTTCTAGTAGTATGTAACAAACTTTTATTTTTTGACATATTTCAAATAAAACAGTTTTCTTATTTCCTTTTAAATTTATGTCTTCATACACTTTTATCTTTCACCAGTCTATATGACAAATGCATTTAAATTTCCAACTTTTTTCTTCCACTCTGAACAAATTTGTAGTTTGTTATATACTTTCAAAAAAAAAATGGAAGCGTCATTTACTTATGCCCCATGTTCCGTGATATACATGTTGCACACAACATTTCCGTGATATACATTTTGCACCGAACACTTCCGTCATTTACAATTCGACCCCATTTTCCACAATTTACTTTGTAACCTCGTTGGCAGGGACTATGCTGCCACACAACCTTGTTTTATACCATAGTCTTATACTTTCTCTTTTTTTATCTTATCTTATACCATAACTTTTTGTTTTTTCTTATCTTTTATGATTTTTTATTTTATTTTATACTATAGTGTTTATTTTTTCTTATTAGTCCCTGTTGAAAAGCCAAGGACTATAATGATGAGTTCATTGCTAACTTGATATTAGTTTAGGGTTTACTTTAAAAATTTTCAGAAATTATAATGTTTAACTTAGGAGTTTGTATTTATATATTTTAAAATAAAAAATATATATATTTGTTAAAATTTTATTGGCTCATAGGTTAAAGTGTTATTGACGGCTTCACTTCTTCCAATGTTTTAGCTGTCGGTTTCATTTTCCTAGCTCAGGACTCGAGTGTGTACGGTGGGAATTAAGCTACATCCAACTGCCACCACTCTACTTTGAACCCAATGCTTACTTCCATCTCATAAAGGCCTATTGATTTGATAGTGATTGTCGTTCGGTCATTTTCCTAGCTTAGGACTCGAGTGTGTATGGTGGGAATTGAGCTACATCCAACTACCACCACTCTGCTTTGAACCTATTGCTTACTGCCATCTCATAAATGCCTACTTCTTTGAACAATTTGTTGTGTATCATTCTATGGGTGTGAATCATAGATTGAAGCAATGGCTACACGGTACATTCACCTCCTTCATACGTAGGATCATAGTTTCATGAGCAAACATGTAAGAATGAAGAAACATTAATTCATAGTCATTCATTTACTTAAGTACAATATTGAAAGTTCAATGAATTGCTCACATAGAAATAGCCATTCATTTAATGAAACACTATATCCAAAGTTAGTGAATTTATTGAGACAGTGTGTCATCCTTTCCATGCATCATTTATGACTTCTTGGGCACATAAATGCTAAATTTTTCGTTTACTGTGAATAAATTGTCCACACAAGCCTGAAGAGATTCATGTTGTATCCCCCATACAAAATTATTTCCAGAGGAGGTTATTCCTTGTTGATGAAATCATTATCTTGCCACCTTTTTCCAGAACACCCTTCAATAAATGCAAACAAGGGTTGGTAGTAAACCTGAAAAGACAAAGACCCAACAATGTATTTCTTCAACGTTTGTCAGAACAACGATGGAGATAAAGTATGCTTGAAATTAAATGTGAATATATTGAACCACTATGTCCAAAATTTGAAAATAAATGTTGATCTAGATGTTTGGGAACATTTGACGGTGGTTGAATCTCTACGGAAACTGACGAGAATAATGACAGTGGAAACAACAAGTTATCTTGACTTATTGCATGAATATTCCAATGTGTTTGCACCCAGACATCAATCTTTCCATCGAGTGTAGGTCTCATGACTCTGATCTTCATCTCCCTATTTTCTCGTCCCTTAAGCTTAAAATGTCTAAATTCAACGTAATATAATATAACATTTTTTGTATACTTACAATGTCTTTGTAGTATTATTTCTGTGTTTTGCTTATGGAATGTTTGTATGAAGATATTCCAATTTATTTATGTGTTTTTCTTAAGGAACGTTTATTTCTTTCCAATTTCTATGAAGATATTCTAAGGGAAGATTTTTTAATAGCTTAAAATTAAATTGTTTAAAATTATTATATGAAGATCTTTACCATTCAATCTCTACTAATATCTTGAAATGAATCATATATACAAATACACTTAAAATCTAAATTTAAGTAGTTAGGGTCATTACCTTGAGAAATATTGGTAAAGGAAGACTACATCCTGGTAGCTCTCCTTAGCACTAGTCTTCATCTTCTCATCCTTAGCTCTCGATAGTGTACCATTCAGTTTACTTTTCAGTTGCAAGTCTCAATATTTCACAAAACAGTCCAGAAAATTATTCAAATCAAATGCATACCTAGATACTCCCCCATATTTTGATGCACCCCTTGAAAAGCCACTACTCTCCCTAAAAAATTAATCAGAGAAACTAATTGTTACTGCTTGTTTTCTTCTTATGTAAAACTAAATTGATTCATGAATAAATCTCTACTATAATTTATGGAACAATATATGCACATGTTTTAGCTTTAAAAAAGTAATGAAAAGCATGTACCTCCGACATATTATTCCATCATCATGTGTTTCATCTCGTCGAGGGAATATTTGTATTGATCAATCTAAATTCAAGGAAGGAAACCTTTGTCATTAGGAATGGGAAACCAAAGCCTTTTTTGCAGTGCATATACATATATAGAGTTGTGGTGGAATTTTTCAATTATATTGAATCCAGCGTTAACATAAGATTATACAGAAAGTTTATGGTTGTTCTGGGCCCCATAACTTGAGAGATGCCATATCATCTCTGGCAGATTTATTTTCTTGATCATGGCAACCTAAAAAATAACATAAACTGCTAGTTATCAGTTTCATTTAAAAAATGAAAAATTTCTTGCGACTTAAAATTATGGATATAATTTAATTTCAGTCTCATTACATATATCGTATATGCCACGATTTTTTATATATATATATATATATATATATATATATAT
>JASDQU011248742.1:7821-20859 GCA_032191745.1 Picea mariana
TTCCCAGTATCTTTCTTTGTCTTTCTGATGTGCTTCTTTGCTTGCAGCTTGGACTGGTTGTCTTGATACTGTCCATATTTTCTCTGTCCTTTGTTCTGTGGGTTGGGGCCTCCCTTTCCCAGCTTTTGTTGTGAGGGGTTCCCAGGCCCAAATTTCCACATCTTTTGTTTGAGCTTCTGCTCGATTTTGATGGCATATCGATAGGTCGCGCCCAAGGATGAGATGTCCAAAAATTCCATTTCAGTCTAGATGTATCTATGCAGAGCACCGTGATACTTGAGCACCAGATGTCACTCTGAATCTTTGATACCCAGCTTGGTGTGCAAGGTATGGAAGATATTTGTGAAATCAGGCACTACTTGGTCTCTTTCTTGCCACAGTGTGGTCCATTTGATATACAGGTCATCATAACTTATGATAGGGTAGTATTGTTCCTTAATAGCATCCCTGAAGGATTGCTAGGTGGCCATGACTGAAAATAATGAGTTTTCCTCTATTTCTTTTTTCTCACAGAAAGTTTCCCACCAATCTTTGACATGGGGAATGGCTTTGAGGAGCGCAAAAGTAATCTTTTCTCTATTCAAAAAGTTATGTACAGAAAAATACCCTTCTAGTAGATTCAACCACTTGTCTACAGCATCTGCGTCTATCTGACCTTCAAATATAGGAATATCAAAGTTTATTTGTACCTTGAAGGGGGTGGCGCCTCCGTTCGAAGAAGATGCATCACCTATTGGGAATCGTTGAAGGATTTGTCGAAATTGTCCATCATCTTGTTCCTCTGTTTCATGAGGGCTTCCTCAATCAATAGTTTTAAAGGATCTCATGTCCTATCATATTTCTTTTCTCCTACCATGAGATATCGCTTGGGCATGTGAAATCTTATGTACTCAAGAGAAACAAGCTCAAGACACAACTCTTTGTACTCCGACCTCGTTGGGGACATGCATTAAGATGACAAGGAGCAGACCTCTCTAATACCACTGATATGGATTTTGTGAGTAGAATGAAATGAATACAGATTATTAATAGGTTTTTAACACAAAATAACAGAGATACAGTAAAATTGGTTTTCTATTCAATAACGAAATAAGTTGAAACTGTAAAATGCAGCGGAAACAAGCTTGCTGGAATGGTGGTGGCTTTCTCTGAGAAGAGATGTGACGGCTGTGTGCATTTGCAAGAAGCCAATTAAATTGAGGATCTGAAGGCCTTTTTACAATAAACAAGAATTCCCAAAACCCTAGACATCCAAAAACCTAACCCTAGGAGATGAAGCACCAAAATTCATGTGGGCCCCGTTTGGGTAAGTTAGTACATCAACTTCCCAGGGTTGTAACTTTTGCATACGATCTTTGTTTTAGGCGTGTGATAGCCCGTTCGAAAGGTATCATCGCGGAGATTCATTTTGGGGGACCAATCATGCTTTTGGGTATCATTGAGGAGCTCAATCCCGAAAAACCTTCATTTAGGCCCTCAAAATGGCCCTGGAAGTTAAAACTGCTAAAAATAGTAAATTGCCAAAATTGTCAAAAAATTGTTTTGAGCCAGTTGGAAAAGGTGGGTGGCCACCGATATCCATATGGATCATTGTTGGACCCCCCAAAAATAGATACAAGTGCACAACAATCTCCTTAAAACACCATTTATCTAGAGCTCTCTCACAAGTTCCCATGTCAAATAAAATTGTTATAAATTCAGGCCCAAACACAACAACATGCATGCATGAGAATCAACCAAACAATTAGCCAATATATAATCCTTCATTTGGAAAAGGGAATGAAGAGGTGAATTGGATGCAATCAGTTAAGCCTCGCCATTCTACACATGCTTGAAGAATTCCAAGTGGCCAAGCGTAGTGTGTCCATATAAAGGGTTGAAGGCATTGCTTGGGTAGCATGCAAGGTCTTACTTGTGTACTACATGATGTTCATGGGAAGGGGAGAGGAATTGTTTTAGTCCTCATTTCATTACACAAAACCAAAATTACTTCCTACATTACAACTAGGATATTTGTCTTTTGATTTACATCTTTGTTGAACTCGATATTGACATGGTAATGGGACATGGTTTGGAACTTGTGAGTCAAGGATAAGGTGTGTGTTAAACATAGTTACCAACTTAGCGAGAAATATTACCTCAAAACAACAACTTGTTGATATATTTAACTTGTTATATACAAACCTTACATTTTCTTAACCCCTTGTTAAAAAAATGTCCCACCTATGTAGAAGCGGGAGGAACTTTCCTTTCCCATACCAATGTTGTGTCTTTCCACATCCCACAAAAGCACGGTAATGAGAAGGAAAACAAAAATTCCCTCAAAACTTAACCACTCATCCCGCACTCTGCATCCTGCATCCTTTATCCTCGCATTCCACACTCATGAGTTTTGGACTTCATTTATTTTCCCAACACCCTTTGATGCCCATGGAAAAGGAATAGTGCTTGACCCATCCTCTTGCACCTGCATATCTTCCCACATTCCTCATGGAGCACGATTTCTATTTTCAAAGTAATTATGGCACATCTTCCATGCATCTTTCACACGATAAGGACAGTTTTTGTTAATTAATGAGGCTTATTTTTCACACATTCCCCCCAATTCTTTCGCACGTGAATGAAATTTACCATTAATTAATGACATGCGTCGAATTTATAATGAGGCAACTACAAATAGATTGTATTGGTTGTTAATTTAATATTATTAATGATTACCTGGGTGCCTATCATACGGAAAATTTAATTTATACTCATAATCCTCACATATACCTAAAGCACATTGAAAGTGAAAGAGATGGCAAGTAAGAAAATGAAAGAACCATTTTGTGGTGATACAATGAACTCTCTTACCTATGAAAGTAGGGAGTTAGAGCGGTTTATAGCTTACAAGTCGTATTATGAACTCTCACAGGAAGAGAAGTTTAAGAACAAAGTGTGGACGTCTGCAATAGCCAAAGTCAAGTGCATGCTTGAAGTATTTGATTTCAGAAAGTTGGTATCGTGGTGTGCTAGCAGGTTCAATTCCAAGCACAGATTGGTCAAGGTAAATGGAAGTGGAAAGATGCGTGTCCCCTTGAATTTGAATATTTTTAGAAGGACGTTGTGACTTCCAGTACTAGAGAGAGTCCTTTGGCTCTCTGAAGTGGATCCTTTCTTGAATGTGTTATCACTCTATAATTTCTCAGGCTGACGGAGAAATTGATAGAGGTAACCACAAAAACACTTCGAGTCAAGGATATATCCCTCCTAAACTCAAAGAGGGGTCTCTCTGTATGATTTAGCTTTGTTTTAATAGATATTAGGCTAGCTAATGAGTTCAGAGTTTGGATTTTTGAATTGGTTTGGTGGGGAAATCAAGGGAAAAGGCCATTGGGAAATGGAGTCAAAAGGCTTGGGTGATCAATTTGCAAAAGTATTATGCATGAGTGAAACAAGGCAAGATAGATGTACTACTATGGATCTTGGAATTTTTAAAGGATTATGAAATGGAAGAGCATTTAAGGTTAGGTAGAGACTGAGGAGCATTTAAGAATTCCTCAATCTGTCCTTAATGGAAAACATACAAATTGTAAACATATCTAGAATAGGGTGCGCTAAATAACAAATCATATTCATCACTTTCTGCTTTACAATTAGAATCTCAGAAATACAGAGAAAGATAAACAACATAAAAATACATGAAAAAAGGAGGAAACTTCACCATTTCAGACACCACATGAATCTTGAACAACTAGTCTCGTATTACTTTGCAAACAGTCACTTGAAACTCAGTGAGAACATTTACAGGATGGGACTTTCTCCTATTACAAATTCCCCTACCCCCTACTCTATTGTAAACATATATATAAATAACAAATACAATCCTTAGGCTCAAGAGATCAAATTTGATCATCCTGGCTGAAAATAGCAAGTAAATCCCAAAAAGATATGAACTGAAATCTGGGTCGAATCTGCTGAGAATAAGGGTACACTCAGACATTTGTTTCTCCTCAATGGTGACACCTGTGTATAAGCTGAAATATTTTTTTGTATATTATCATTTTCTGGACAAAAACCTCTTTCGGTTTTTCCAAATTCATCTCCAACTTGTCGAAACAGCTCCCGCAAAATCATGACTGAAACAAGAGAAAATGGAAGCATGGAAAATAGGGCTTAAATATGGCTTCGATTCTCCCAACTTCTGATACCTGTGTAAAATATGGGAGATTTTTTTGTTCTTCAACCCGTGCTAAAGAAAAACCTTTCTTTTCTTTTGAAAATTCGTTTCCATTTTCCCGGAATCCCTCTCGAAAGTCGACTGGTCAAAACTGGAAAAAAACGGTTTTGTGAATTTGGGGGGGGGCGGTTTTGCAGGGGGAAAGTGGTTTGCTCGGACCCCCTGGGGTGGTAAGTGGTATTGGGAGCGGGGGGTACGATTTCACCATGGGGTGACAAGTGTCCCTCCCAATACCACTTGCTCAGACCCCCTTGGTGTTGATGTGACGTGAGGGGGAGGGGTGTCTGAGCTATATGGGGAGTGTGTGGGTAGTAGACTTAGGATACTGTAAATTTTTTTATTTTTGTTTTATATTTTTTATTATATGTTTTGTTTTTTTAATTTTTGTATATATGTTTGTTTTAATATTTTATTTTATTTTTTAATATCTGTTTTTTTTATTATATATTATATGTTTTTTTTATTATTGTTTTATATGTTTTATTTTTAATTTGTTTTTAATTAATTTAAATTAATCAAACACTAACCTAATTACTAACTTTAAATAAATAACTGAATTAATAATTAATAATTAATTCATTATTAACGGGTCTAACATAAATCTAACTATACTAAATTTAATTACTAACATTATTAACCTATTTCTTTTTTCTTTTAGCCTAAGCTTGTTTATTCATGCAAGGATAAAATTGGTGAAGGGGTGAAGAAGTGAAGGGTGAAGGAATGAAGGGTGCAGCGGTGGATGAATGATGCAACAGGGTGATGAAGGATCGGGCGAAAAGGATGGAGGGGGAAATGGAATCAACCGAGCGCAGCAAGCCAGATGTCTTCATCATGGGAGCAATGCCAAATAAGCAGTTGAAGAATCAAGTTACCTATGATTATAGGACCCCAATATAGGCTCCACCTGGGGATGGAATCTCTTTCAAGAGGTGTCAAGAACCACTGAACTCTAAATATGCAGACCGGTGCTTTATTCATTGGGCCATGGAKTCACTGCAGCTACTATCTTCGAACCAGCTCAAATTAGACTGAACACTGACTATATACTATCAACTACAAACCCTATTGGAAACCATACAATGCTAAAAAAGATKCTCAAATGACTGATCTTATTCAAAACTGCTACCTACCCTACACTGTTGATAACTTTGTGGTTCTAAATGATACAATAATGTCAGTGCAGCCAGTCAAGMARYTGCTCTAATAACTCTKCTCTTTCATTGTTTTTAACCATTATCAGAAATAGAATTTGCATAGGCATCATGAACTCTTTTCCATCCTGATCTTCACAACTTAAAGTTCTTGGACATTGGACAATTCTAGAAGATTTGGGAATCAATGGGTATTCTGAAAAGAATATCTCCTCCATATAGATAGCTATAGGATCATAATAGACATGACTTATCTCTTGATGTTCAAATTTAACCAACTCAACTTCATGACTTGATGGTGTAGTTATKCTATTTACATCCTCATGCACTTACTGACATGGCTGCAAATTTCCTAATGGGMTTTGAAATGATACTTCTGTTGAAAACAACGATGAAGTTGATTGTTTGATCATATCAAAATCATAAATGTTTTTCATCCCATGACTAGCAAATGAAACAGGACTCTGTCTTCATATGTCAACCAATACCTCTGCTATTGGATCTTGTAGCAAATGAGKAATTTGATGCATTGGTTCTAGTGAAACATTATAATCTTTCTTGTATTCATCATTCAAAATATGACCAAAATTTCCTTTCAAAATATAAAATGAATTTGAGCACAATGGTATAGAATCAGAAAGGATCAAGCCATCATTTTTTTCGGACTCTGATCTTGCATCTAAGATTTGACATTCAAGATTACTCAAGGGTTGCACCTCTGGATCTAAAACATTTCCTTTATCATCCATGATTTCCTCATCTGATTGGTAAGAGAGTTCTTCGTTCCTATTGTTGACAATTTGCTTATAATTTTCTCTCATAAATGAGGAAAAATATAAGGGCAAGGATTTTGCACTTACTTGAAAACATTTTGCATTGTCCTCCATATGTCATGATTAATATGCAATTGTTGATTTTCATCCTTGAGTTGTAATTGAAGTTCTTCCTCCCAACCATGTGCTACTAATTTATTTAAATAGTCAGCATCAATTTCAACTATAACATCATCATACTTGGGTGAGTTGTCTATGTAAGGAATGTCATCAAATATATGCATTCCATCAGTTAATTGCTTCTCTACATCTTGATTTTGAGCTTCATATTTGACCATATTATGAATCGAGTACATGAAATAATCCTCTTCTGTTTTAGGATGCCAAGGATGAGCTACAAACTGTTTGAGATCAGTGAGCTTTTTCTTTTCTGGAACTAATGAAACATGTGATCTTTGAACAGCAAGTTCATATTTTCTACTAATCCTCTGCATCATCTCGTTGGTTGTGTTGGTCAGAATATCTAATTTCATTTCTGAAGATATCATATGTTTCTTTTCCATTCTATCTTTCTCTTCTGCCTTTAAATTTTCCTTTCTGTTCAGCAAGTTAGCTTCCACATCAACTGCAATATTTTTCATTTCTTCAAGGGTTGTAGTGTTCCTTTCTCTTAATCAGAATGTCATCTCATGATCGAAGGCATATGGGAAATGCAAGAGAGATGATCCTGGGGGTGGCCTTATATGAGCAGGTATTGAATGGTACACCTTATTGAACCTTGCTGAAAACTTTTGTACTGTCTCCCATGGCTGCCTTTTCAAATGGTCATATTCTTCTAGGATGAGAAATACATTTCCCATGATCACCCATCGATCTAGGAAAATTTTCACAAATTGATGAAAAATATCAATGCTTGCAGCTAGAAGATTCTTAAACCAATTTTTAACTTTACCTTGCAATTATAGGGAAAACATTATGATGCAGACATCATCATCTTCCACCTCAAACAGATCAAGAAAATCCTCAAGACTTTGGATATGTTTTCCAGTGGTGATCTTTTCATTTTCTCCATCAAACGTGGGCAAATTATTGATGTAATTGGCAGGGAGATCATGGAGAATAGGAGGCAAATCTAGGGGTTTGTATCTATCTAGGATTTTTACAAGTATAGGAGGTAAAGAAGGGGGCTTTTAACCATCTAGATTTTAAACAAGAGTAGGAGATAAAGCACAAGTCTTATGTCTCACTAGGCTTTCTAAAGGTGTATCTGGGATGTGCAAAAGTGTATGAGTATGTAAATGATCTACAACTTGGGGCTTAGTCTCTTGAGGCTCATCAATTTGAAAATGATCAATGTAAACTTCAGCAATGTACTCTTGACTAGAATCAGAATAAGATAGAATATAATTACAAATAAAACAAAAAATGTCTTGAATACAATTTGAGCTTGAATACCTGATCCTTCCAGATTGCTTTGTCATGTCAAGTTCTTCCTCTAGTTGAGTCTTTGAGTTGGCACTGTCTGGAGCTGATTGGAGTCGCCAGGTGAAAGATTTCATCCTTCTTGTGTCTGGTCACTGTCCACCATCAGTGATCAGATCTGGAACTTGAAGTGCACTACTAGAGAAAGTTCCCCAGTATGGTCACCATTATGTTAGCACTGTGTAATTTCTCGGACTAAGGGAGAAACTGACATAGGTAACCACAAAACCACTTGGACTCAAGGATCTATCCCTCCTAAACTCAGAGAGGGATCTCTCTGTATGATTTAGCTTTGTTTTAATAGATATTAGGCTAGCTAATGAGTTCAGAGTTTGGATTTTTGAATTGGTTTGGTGGGGAAAGCAAGGGAAAAGGCCATTGGGAAATGGAGTCAAAAGGCTTGGGTAATCAATTTGCAGAAGTATTATGATGCAGGAGAATCGTTGGCAAGTGCACAGAGGAAAAACCACTCAACACTTGAGACTTCTTCTAGAACTTCAACGTTGGCAGTTGCATCCAATTTTGAAATCCACCTTAACTTAGCGCAGGAATTTACCTTTGGAGGCACGCTTGAACCAGTGTCGAATTTTACCCTTTGAGGCATGTTTTGAAAATCGTAAACAGGGCAAGAGTTTCCACTACGGCTCTAGAATGCAACTTAACTAAGATAGTGTAGGATGAATTTTAGAGTAGGAAAGTAGCCAGGGGAAACCCTAGAAATATTTTTGAGTTAAGTAGAAGTTTGTGCGCCTAGTTGAGAGAGCTGCAATATAGAGAGAAATTAGTTGTAAGAAAGAACTGTGAGTTAGCAGGAGATCTCAGTTTTTGAGTTACTGAAATTTGACTGTAATTTGTAGCCGTTTTGGAACTTTGAATATAACAGAAGGAAAATTGATCCAAATGCGTGTGTGTGAATGTTATTTATGATTTCCTATTATTTTTTTTTTCATGAACAAGTGAATGAATCTCCATAGAGGAGAACGGAACTGTGACTATTAGTTTTCAGTTTCAATTGTTTCTCTTCATTTGAAGCTCTACAATGTGTGCATCGAGCTAGAGAGGAGCGCAAGGAAATTGCGAGGAATTTCTCTGCGAGAAATATTGTGGATCTGAGTTATCAAAATCCATTAGACGTAAGGAGTGCGTGGGAAATCGAAGTCTGAACCAGACAAAGCTTAGGAGGAATAACACGTCGGAAAGTGTTATTGAGATCCAGGAACCCATTCCCCAGAAGAAGTGAAGGCTGATCCTTCGAAGACTTAGAAAATATTCTAAGTCTAAAGCGAGTAAAATATCAGGAGGAAGAACGTCATCAAGCATTGGATCATGGTGGAGAATCCCTTGGACCGTCTGATTTGATGTAGGTGTGCAGGCTTTAACACTGCGTAGATCCAGAAGGGGAGATCTCAAAGATCTGAATGGATAGTGGAGAACTTTGAGGAGGAACGCGAGACCCCGCAAGTCGTTGGATCAAGTGGAGTTGTGAGGAGGTTCGTGATGGGGAAGAGATATGAGCATAGATCTGGAGGGCGTTTTGAGTCATTGATCAAGCGCCTCAATCTTTCGGCATTTCAGAAACTAGGAGTACAAGGGTCAATAGCGTGGGACTTTCGACCAGTGGAACCCCAAAAATATTGGAGCCATCGGATCTTCGAAGGTCTAGAGCCATTGATCTGTAGTGAGGGGAGATTTCGTGATTTCGACGACCGGGTGGAGGAGCGAACAGATGTCGTGCAGGGCGAAGTCGCGAAATGAAAAACACTGAAATAATCATAGCCATCGGTCCAAGAGAGACCTAAGCCATATATCCTGCGTCATCAGGATTTCGACATCCGTGACTTGGAGGGGTCAGGCGCCTTGTATTGCAGGTTCCGACACTACGAAACGCAACACGCTTTCATGGTAAAGCTTGTGGTCACGATTGTGTGGTCACATGAGTTGGGAAAACGGAGGAGCTAACCTCTATTATCCCTCATTGGAGTTTCGAGACTCAGAGGGGTCTGTGTCGGGGGACTATTGCATCGAAAATCCTGCAACGCGACGCACCTTTTGGGCTAAGCTCGTGGTCGCACCTACGGTATCATGGAGTCTGGGTTTATGCCTAGTGGTGATTCGCACGGCGAACACAGACAAGGGCCTATGGACTTGGTGTCAAGGGTTCCAACTCGGAACCAAGAGAGAACTATTTCATCTCCTAAATCAAAGATCCTGATCGGGAGGTCACGCAGCCCTTAGGAGGGATAGGGGGTCTGCATCAAGTGGTATCAGAGATGATTATTCTTCGTTTGTAGAATTCAGGYGAAAGAGAAAGAAGAAGAGACAAAGAACTTGGAGTTGTACTCTATGTGTGACAAGCAGTCAACACAATGCCTCCAAGGAGACGAGAGGCACCTTTAGCCAACCGTGTTGTACAGAGGGAGATGCAAGAACTTTGTKCCAGATTAGAAACAATGGAAGCAGTGTAGAGAAGAGCACCTGACGCTGGAGACGTCAGTGAAGTAGAAAGTGAATAGGTTGAAGTTGAAGAAGTTGCAAGAGAAGATGTTGTAGAGGATGGTTTGTTCAAAGCAGATGCCTTGGGAGGTAGAGCTAAGATAGAGGTTCCCATGTATGAGGGAAACCTAGATGCTGAAGAACTGTTGGATTGGATAAGATCCATGGACAAACACTTTGATTATGAAGACGTCGATGAGGAGAAGAAGGTGACGTAGGCAGTCACCAGGATAAAAGGACATGCATCACTGTGGTGGGACGAACTGCAGGTTGAGAGGAGAAGAAAAGGAAAACAGAGGATAAAGAGTTGGGACAGAATGGTAACCAAGTTGAAGGCTAATTTCATTCCCAAATATTATCAGATAAATATGTTCAGGAAGATGCAGAACCTAAGACAGAAAGGGATGACAATTAAGGAGTACACCGAGGAGTTCTACCAGCTGAACATTAGAACTAGACAATAGGAGAGAGATGAAGAGAAATTTTCCAAATATATAAATGTCTTGAGATATGAGATCTAGGAGGAGCTCAGCATGATGTCAGTCAGAACCATGGAGGATGCTTATCAATTTGCACTRAAGGCAGAGGAGAAGCTGACCAGAAAACAGAACCAGCGAGGAAGAGGTAAAATCTCAGTCCCAAGAAAAAGCAAGGGATTTAACCATGACATAGCACATCARTCTAGGGATGAGGCTGAGAAACCACACAATCACTCGGAACAAGGAGGAAGTTCCAGGGAAAGACAAGGTGGTGGAAGAAACTCTTTTAGATGAAGAGGCAGAGGAGGAGTAAGATGTTATGCATGTGGAAAGACAGGACACATGTCTTGGRAATGCCCCAAGAAGAAGAAAGAAGGAGGAGAAGAAGCTCACATTTTAGAAKCACAGTGAAGAGATGTTGAAGCAAAAGGAGCAAAGGATGGAGCATCCCTGATGTTGAGAAAATTTCTCTTAAAACCATAGGCAGAAGTTGAAAAGCTAGTGCAGAGAAACAGTCTCTTCAAGACAGCTTGCAAAACTAAGGACAAAGTATGCAAGGTGATCATTGACAGTGGGATCATTGAAAACCTAGTATCCACAGAGATGGTGGAGAAATTGGAGCTGAAGACAACTGCACATCCAAATCCATACAAGGTCTCATGGTTGCAAAAATGACACCAAATAATGATCACTAGACAATGTCTGGTTGAAATTAAAATAGGAGGATATAAAGATGAAATCCTATGTGATGTAATTCCCATAGATGTATGCCACATTTTGTTGGGAAGACCATGGCAGTTTGACAGAAATGTCATTCACGATGGAAGGAAKAATACCTATACATTGGAGAAGAATGGTAGAACACATATGTTGCTAATAATGGAGGAGAAAAGAGTAAAAGAGAAAGCTAGCACAAGTATACTTCTCATGAGTGAGAAGGAACTCCTGAAAGAAGTCAAGGAAGAATAGGAGATGCAGTTCATTATGGTGAGGAAGCCCAGAGTCATCCTTATGAGTACATCAATGGATGATTTTCCTGAAGAAGTTCAAGAGTTGCTGGATAATTTTGTTGATATAGTGGTGGATGAGCTGCCAAACTCATTGTCGCCCATCAAGAGTATCAGTCATCATATCGAATTGATACCAGGAGCAAGTCTACCAAACAAGGCAGCATATAGATTAACACCTTGAGAGAATGAGGAGGTGAAGAACCAAGTCCAAGAGTTGTTGGATAAGGGGTTGGTCAGAGAGAGTTTGAGACCATGCGCAGTACCAAATGTGTTGAGCCCAAAGAAAGATGGAGGATGGAGAATGTGCACGGACTTGAGAGCCATCAACAAGATCACCATAAAGTACAAATTTCCTTTACCAAGAATGGATGATTTAATGGATTGCTTAAGTGGAGAAAATTTATTTTCTAAGATAGATATGAAAATTGGATATCACTAGATCAAGATGAGAGAAGTTGATGAATGGAAAACAGCATTTAAGACAAACGAAGGTTTGAATGAGTGGTTGGTTATTCCATTTGGCTTAACGAATGCCCCGAGCACTTTTATAAGGCTGATGAACGAAATTCTAAAAGATTTCATTGGTAAGTTCGTGGTTGTATATCTGGACGATATACTGATTTTTAGCATGACTAAAGAGGAGCATTTGAGGCACCTAAGGCTAGTAATGAGGAGGCTACAGTGGGAGAAACTGCAAATCAATCTGAAGAAGTCCTCTTTTATGAAGACGAAACTCATTTATTTGGGTTTTGTGCTCTCGTTGAATGAACTGAAGATGGATCTAGAAAAAGTGAAAGCGGTCAGAGAATGGTCGTCACCAAGGAGCATGTTTGAGGTAAGGAGCTTTCATGGTTTAGCAAGTTTCTGTAGGAAGTTCATTAGAGACTTCAGTGGAATTTGTGCGCCAATGATGGATAGAGTGAAGAAGCGGCACAAGTCTTTTAAATGGATAGAGGAGGCTAAAAAGAGCTTCAATATACTGAAGGAGAAGATAAAAGAACGACCAATTATGGTCTTACCGAATTTTGGGAAGACATTCCAGGTAAGATGTGACGCAAGTGGAGTTGCAATAGGAGTAGTTCTGAATCAGGACAATCAACCTATTGCCTATTTTAGCGAGAAGTTGAATGAGATGAAGAGAAAATAATCCATGTATGACAAGGATTTTTATGCCATAATTCAAGCCTTGAAGAAATGGAGGCATTATCTTGACCCACAAGAGTTTGTCTTGTATAGCGACAACCAAGCTTTACAATTCATAAGCAGACAAGAAAAATTGAATTAGAGGCATGCAAAATGGGTTGAAGTTATGAAAAAAAATTCTTTTGTCATAAACATATTGTTGGGAATGCTAACAAGGTTGTTGATGTGTTAAGCAGGAGATGTTTGATCATGCAGGAATTCCAGGTGAAGACCTTGGGGTTTGAA
>JASDQU011248742.1:24149-38146 GCA_032191745.1 Picea mariana
GAGGGGGGGGGTCCGAACTATATGGGGAGTTTGTGGGTAGTAGACTTAGGATAGTGTAAATTTTTTCTATTTTTGTTTTATATTTTTTATTATATGTTTTGTTTTTTTAATTTTTGTATTTATGTTTGTTTTAATATTTGTTTTGTTTTTTAATATATGTTTTTTTTATTATTGTTTTATATGTTTTTTTATTCTTGTTTTATTTTTAATTTGTTTTTAATTAATTTAAATTAATCAAACACTAACCTAATTAATAACTTTAAACAACTAACTTAATTGCTATTTATTAATTAATTCATTATTAACAGGTCTAACATAAATCTAACTATACTAAATTTAATTACTAACATTATTAACCTATTGCTTTTTTCTTTTAGCCTAAGCGTGTTTATTCATGCAGGGATAAAATTGGCGAAGGGATAAAGAAGAGAAGGGTGAAGGACTTAAGGGTGCAGTGGTGGATGAAGGATGCAGCAGGGTGATGAAGGATCGGGAAAAAAGGATGGAGGGGGAAATGGAATCAACCAAGCCCAACAATCCAGATGTCTTCATCACGAGAGAAACACCAAATAAGAAGCTAAAGAATCAAGTTACCTATGATTATAGGACCCCAACATAATGCTCAGGCTAGAGAGACAAATTTGCTCAAGGATTCACTGGCTCAACCCTCTGTCAAGCCAACTAATCCTATCCAAATTAACATATACACATTAGTCAATCCATATAAGGACGTTTCATGTCTCTTTACATGCTTAGTGGTTCAAAACTCAGATGCCTATGCCCCCAAGCCCCCAAGTATGTCATGTCTATTATTCATTCCTTTGTACGAGAGGGGTGGGTTTTCAACTGGGCCCAAATAATCTCTAATGAGATTTCCCACCAGCATTCAAATTTCGTTCAAACCAAGAGCTTCTTCATGACCTCTTATCTTGTTTTCACTCTAGTTTAATGCAACACATTTGAAGGTATACCCCCAAGGGGCAATGTCCCATGTTATGGAGACATAAGGCACCTTTTCATTTTTATCAAATTCACGATTCATTTGTTAGGGAATTCAAATGTATTCTTACATGGATGGATTTGAATAGACTCACAAAGGCAGTTGTAAACTTTCTTATCAAAAAAGGAGTATGTAAATTCGAGGAAAAATTCATATACATAATACTTTTTGGTTTTGAAGGAAAACCCTTCCTCCTTCCTCGTTTTGTATGTGACAGATTTTTTTATTTATGAGCTATGTAAACAATACAAAGTGTGGTTTGCTTTCTTTGATAAGAAAGAAACCAACAAATCATTCTCGTGCCTTATAATATTGATGGTATTTTAGTGAAAAGTTCATCTAACTTGGTTGAGATGGTCGTATACTTTGATTCTTTCCATATGAAGGAGGTTGAAGCGCATAAAGGTTTTGATCTAGAAGGAATTTTCACAACTCACATGGTTACAGTTATGTTTTTACTTAGGTAGAGGAAATCACAAAGGGAACAGGTGATAATGAAGACATACATGTGGGTACAAGAGTGGTCACTATGACCAGTAAAATTGTTCCTAAGAATAAAAAGCAGGTCACCCATGATGATACAAACACACGAGCGAGTTCAAATACTCGTGCAAAGAGGGGCCCTATCCAAGAAGAATCCAACCAACCTCAGCATAGAAAGAGAGGTAGATCCATGACTAGCGCTAATGGTGGTTATGTCCATCATTCCCACAAGATTTCCTCTTTTGGTCATAAAAATCGAGAAGTTACTACAGAAGGAAGAGATAATAATAAAGGATGTGTAGGTGACGGAGATGATAGAGACCCCCCTCAAACATCAGTTGGTTATAGCATGTTGAGAAGTGTCACTCATAAAGTATTCTTCCATGCATGGAATCCTAGCATGGATGGAGGACAATGAAACTAGCCAAGTTGATAGATTAATCTCTTTCCTAAAGTTTAACTTAGGAAAAACTACATTAAATGTGTTATATTTTAATGTTGACTTAATGAGCACTTTTTCTAAAGCTAAAAGTGAAAATAATTTAAGTGATAGTATTTCAATCTTGGCCATCCATCTCATTGAGAGAGTGAGGTTTGATCTCATCCCTTGATCTCTTTGGAGATAGGGTTTTAGCTAGCTCATTGAGATAAAAGAAAACGACTTGGTAGCTAGGGTGCAGTATTCACTTGAGAGAGGACACATTTCAGCAAGAGGAGGAGATTCGCTTGAGGGTTTTCTAGAGAAGAGTTTCATAAAAGACRGGGGATAGTTTTAGTAGGTGGATTGACTAGTTTTCTCAGGCATTTGTAGATCTCTTACTATAGATCTAAGAGAGACGCAAGTGTGACGCAGATGCAATGCAATTGGGTCATACAATTTGCGCAGAGGCTTGTTTGTTGGGCCGATTTTTGTGTCGTTGGGTTCAATTTTGTTTGGAGAGGGTCGTACAGGTGCCAAGAATAATTTCCGTTGGGGTTTACTCAACCATTATTGTAACTCGATCTGCTCTGTAACAGATCTCTATATTTTCTACTGCAATAATTAAAATCCACAAACTGAAGAACGGGTTTTCCCATATTGGGTTTTTCCTAGGGTTATTTTACCCAAAAATTATGGTGTCTCTCATGTGATGTAATTGTTGTTACTCTCTACAGAGTTCCTAGTATTTATTTATGTTGTGCAAATTTATTTTCTGTGAAGTAACAATTTCAGAAATTTAAATGTGCTAAATAAACTTTCTAGGTAGTAAAGATTGTTGAAGTTTATGTATCATCTTGTCAGGTTTTAGTGGATTCACATGATATCAGAGAAGGATTGTTGGAGTAACATAATAAACATATTGGTTAAGAGAGATCAAATTCATATCTAAGCACAGAATTGTTGGAGTAACAACATCAGTGTATTGATTACAGAAGATCAATTTCAGATCTAAGCATATAAAGAGTTTGTGAGAGCGTACGGTTTGGACAAAGACACTTTCTAAATGGCCATGACTTTGAGAGTTGAGGATAGACTTCAAGGTGCTCAGAACTTCCCCACCTGGAAAGAGAGGGTTACAAGAATCTTGGATGTCAACAATGTCCTTGAGCATATTGCAAATAAAGAAGCAGCTCCTACAGATGCATCTATATTGGGAGCCTAGAAGAAGAGTGAAGCGAAGGAAATAAACATAATCCTTGATGGGGTAAAGGATCACATAATCCCACACCTCTCAGAGAAAACTTCTTCTAAGGACATGTGGGTGGCCTTGGGTAGCCTCTATTAGAGTAAAAATGAAAACAAGATTATGGTGCTTCAAGAAAGGTTGTGAGGTACCAAGATGGCTAAGGGCGAAGGTGTGATTCCTTAACTCACTCGTCTTACACAGATCAGGGATGAGCTTAGAATAGTTTTATCAAACACTGAGGATTTAGTACATATATCCTTGGATGCCTTTTCAAGTCCATGGGACTCATTTGTGTGTGGGATTGTAGCTCAAGAGAATATCCCTGACTAGCAGTGCTTATGGGATGATTTTGTGCAGGAGGAGATTCGCATTGGTCAAGCAAGTGGATCATCTACAACGTCTCATTTTGTCGATGAGGAGGATTTGGCTCTTGCTAGAAAAGTCAAGGGAAAACCTAAGAAGAAAGGCTCTGGAAAGAAGAAGAACATTGACTTCTCCAAATTCAAGTGTTTTCAGTGTCACAAGTTTGGACATTTTTCCTCACAGTGTCAAGAAAAGAAAAAGACTAAGACACAAATGGAAGCCTCTGCAGAAGTAGAGGAGTTTGTCAAGAGATTTGAGGAGGATTTATGCCTTATTTCATGTATGTCAAGCTCAGTTGTCACAGATGTTTGGTATGTGGATAGTGGCACCTCTTTTCATATCACTGGGTGCAAGGACTTCTTCAGTAGATTGCAGGAGGGAGGTGTGAATGTTCATATTGAGCTTGGAGATGATGTGCACTATAAGGTGCAAGGCAGAGGCACATTATCATTTCAGAGGGAGTTGGGTAAACCACTATGTTTTTCTGACGTTTTAAATGTTCATGGTCTTATCAAGAACCTCATATCAATTTTTACCCTGGAGGAAAAAGGGTTTGAGGTTAACTTCTGTGGAGGAAAGGTGTACATTAGACCAAAGGGGTCTATAGCCAAGATGGACAAGGTGATTGGGGTTCGCAATGAGAAAGTGTATCGATTGCATTTCGAGCCAGCGAAAGCATTGATCAGCAATAGCACTGATTTGGGAGAGTTGTGTCATAGACGGATGGCACATTTTCACTTTGGTGCATTGGGTCATTTGAGACAAGCAGTTATAGAATCCCCCAAGTTGCAACAAAGAACCATGGCCCTTGTAAGGGTTGTGCATTGGGAAATTATGCCCGCAAGGCATTTCCATCTAGTGAGCATAGGTCCAATGGGTTCTTGGATCTAATCCATTCTAATGTTTGTGGTCCTATGAGTGTGCATTCAGTTAGTGGCTTCAGCTACTACGTGATATTTATTGATTACTACTCCAGGAAAATCTGGATATACTTCCTTAAGACCAAGGATGAGGTCTTTGATAGGTTAAGGAGTTCAGAGCTCTAGTGGAGAGCCAGTCTAGTAGGAGGATCTGGGTACTTAGATCGGATAATGGGGGTGAGTACACCTCTAATGAGTTCATAGAATATTATGTTGTTGAGGGTATTAAGATGGAGCTCACGGTTCCTTACAACCCGCAGCAAAATGGAGTGGAAGAGCACAAGAACAGGACCTTAATGGGTGCAGCATATGCGATGATACATGATYAGGGATTATCGATGCTTTTATGGGYAGAGGCCTATCGCACAACTATATACATACACAACATAAGTCCCCATACTATTTTGGGRAAATTAACACCCAAGGAGATTTATRCAGGTACTAGGCCAAATGTGAGTCATCTTTGCATCTTTGGGAGTGTCTATTATTGTCACGTCCCTTCAGAGAAAAAGAAAAAGTTGGACCCCATAGGAGAGAAGGGGATATTGGTTGGTTGCAATGAGGTCTCCAAGGCCTACCGCATCTTTGTGCCAATGCGTAGGAAGATTGTGGTATGCAGGTGTAATACCCCAAGGATGTGCCCCAGTTATATTATGAMTTGTAATCATGTTTATAGGATAGTAAGCCAAGTGTATATAAGCTGGTGGGATTATGTGTTTATTAGGTCAGAGAGCCTAGGTGTTAAAGGCCAGGAGCCTAATTTTGTATATGTAATTATGCAGATCATTGATAAAATATAAACATCGCTACGTGTAGACTGACCAMGAAGAAAGACTGATAGGGGAATAAGCTTCCACAAGGTGGCTAAGGGAAAGGGGCTGAAAGGTTGGAAAAAAGGGCTAACCTTAGGGGCTTATGTCCTTGAGAACAATAATTTATTATTATTCCAAATCTTTGTGAAAGGCATGTTTTTATCCTAAGTCCTGGGAGAGACAACGTGTACAAAAGGGAATGCATGCATCTCTAGAAAGACAAGTGTCGACCTGGGTGCATGCAGCTAAAAGTTGAAGCATCAGCTGTGTTGAGGGTTCGATGGTCATTCTTCACCATGCTTTTTATAAAACCGTTGGACCTCTGTGATCGAACTTTGTCCCTCACGCACCTCTAGAATTAGTAATCTGTGACTCAAACTACGTTGGGGTTCGTGCTACCATTTGCCCATTCTCCATCTGAACTGGAAACCTCCATCATCGACCCTGGCATACCCTCACGCATATCTGAAACCCATAATTTTTGGGTCGTCCTCTGTCTTCTGTGGAACCCGATGCACCTGGGTAGTCTCCTAAGCGTGTTGAGTCTTAGCATATGACTGTTGTCATTTTGGGTGTCCATACCCGTTTTTCAGTTGGCTATTGTTGCCACGCATTTCCTTTGTTGAGTGTGGCTTGTTTTCGTCATTTTTTCCTTGATGAGCCTTGTTGTTGTCCTCCTTGTGCGGGAACGGAGTTGAAGAAGCAGGTTGTCAAGCCAGTGTGCAACACTCTCTCCTGGTGAGGGAGGTGGTTTTGGTTGAAGAGGCAGGTTGTCAGGCCTGTGGGAAGTTCTCTCTAGGTGAGAGAGTTTGTTGGGAAGTGGTTTTCTCCTAAAGAGAGTCCAACACCAGCTACGGAGCTATGAGAATTCTAGTCCGTCCAGTTGTTGAAGCCCAAGGCAAGGGAAGTGAAGCATCTGATGGACTATGTGACAGTGAAGGTGTATACTCCTAGGGTGGGACAAGCATGTGGGGAATGAGAGTCTGTGAGTAATGGGTGTAAGAAGGCTCCTGGGAAAGAATCCTTCCTCATAAACTATGTGTCTTCCTGTTGACCTTGCCTAGCCTAGGATTCCCTTACCTTGTGGAGCTTAGTCCCAGCTCGGGGGTGACCTACTACTGAGAGTGACGAGCAGTGTGGTCTAAGGCTGGGAGGTTCGTGGAAGGTCTGCACATAGATGGTGGTGTTACTCTAGTTGAAAAGATCATTATTATTAATGTGATTAATTTTTATGGTATGCATGTCTGTGATGCTTGAATGTTATCATGTATCATGTTGCATATATGAATTATTGTCTATTACATTTGAATCTGTATGGTAGCAGTTACTCTATGTTATTTGTTTTATTTCGATTAAAATGCATGTTAGATGTATGTATGTATGTATTTTCGCGTGGTAGCATTGCCTGGCCTATTGGTTGCTGGGATGTTACAAATTGGTATCATAGCCATGGTTACAACACTGAGCCTGAATGGGCTAGATAAGTGGTCATTGGACCCGAGGTTTCAGGTGGGAATTGTGTATAGAGGGACTAATTTCGGACCTCAGAACCTTCCTGAGTGCTAAGAGGTTACCTTGGTCATGTTACAAAGCTCAAGAGGAGTAGCGGTATCGTAAAACCATGACAGAAGTGGTATTGGGCCACAGAGTAATGTGGGTCGTAGGATCTATTTGGAAGGAAGGGAAACCCTTTTATGACTGTCAGATCTGAAGAAGGTGCAGGAGGGTTATCCTAGAATCCTTTTAGAGTTCATAAATTGGGAGAAGCGAGGTGCATTGAGGGACAAACTTTTGAAGCTCCAAGGTCCCGGAAGAKATCTACACTGTAGATCTGAGGGGAGATCTTGATTGTTAGATATTGAGAAGTCACGCACAAGTTAGTCATGAGAACCCWTCAGAATTCGCAAAATCAAAAGATTGGAAGTGAAGAGAGGTGAACACCTCCAAAGAAAGGAATCATGAAGTGGATCTTGACCATTGGTTGTGAGAGAGATAAGGACTGTTCATTATCCAAGGAGAGTCTGGAACTGCGAAAATCGGGAGAAGGGGAATGTGTTGACGCACAAACTTTTGAAGCCCAAAGTTTCGAAGTGAAAGGGTAGACGTGGTGGGGYCGGATGACATCGCCTAGTGTGACATGGACCTTCCTAGGTGTACCACGTKCCATCGCCTTAGTTGGTGACAGTTGTACTATRTGGGCCCGGAGGATAGAGAAGTCGAAAGTTAGGAAGTCGYGAGATTGGAAGGAAGCAAGCGTGAAAGCTTCTAGAACCCAAAGTTTCGAAGCTCCAAAGTCTCAAAGCTTCAATGAAAGAAGTTCCATAGACAGTGTMAGSCATTGGATTTTGGGTAGACGTGGACCATTGATCCACCCTACTTCACAAGTTTGTTAATTCGGAACTCCAAGAGTCTATTGTGATGTATTATGAAGACTTCRGAACCCGAAGTCYTGATTAAGCACCTATCRATCTAGTGCTTGGTCACAGCCTGTAGTCCCAGGGGTTGGGGCTAAGAGAAAAGGGATAAKACCTAAAATTGTTACAGAGCTGAGCAGAGCTTGGAAAATTCATAAAATCTGAACATTTCTTAACACAGATTCGGTTTATGAATTATGTGGGATTTATTAAGGAATGATGGCCTGACAAATTCTGGTTGACTGCACATTGTGTTTCCAAAGTTCAACAAGTATCAAGACCGAAGTGAATTGACACTAAGTGTAGAGGAATGGAGGAGGCATAGAATGCTTCCAGCTCAGAGAATGAAGCTAAAGGGATGGATGTCCATTTGGGAGTAGAAGGCTCGAACTCCAATGGGCATGGAGAAGAGATATATAAGGAAGGGCGTATGATGAAAATCATTGAAATATTGTAGAAAGATGCCCAAACTCACCGAGAAGATAGCAGGAAGCTTATGAAAGCTAAGGAACAATAGGGTGAATTCAACCTAAAGTTGATGTGGATCCTGGAAAGGATCGAAAAGAAGTTGGATAAGGATGGTGATTCAAGAAAAATAGGGAGTCATAGACCCCCTGAAAAGAAAATAAGATCGAGAAGCATTAGCAGGCATTATCGTCACTCCCTGAAAAAATCCAATAAGGAAGCACGCAGCCTACCAGAAAACATAGGAAATCTGGAGTGGACGAACTAAAGGGAGAAATAAACAAGATTAAGCCTCCTAAGTTTGATGGAGAACATAAGAAGGAGGAAGATGTTGAAACATGGTTGCTTGGCATGAGGAAATATTTCCAACTACAGAATTATTCCTCTCATGCAGAAGGAAGAATTGCAATGTATCAATTGAAAGGAAAGGCATCCATGTGGTGGGATCATCTTGTGCAGGCGCAGCACATTAGAGAGAAAAATGTTACTTGGAAATAATTCAAGAGGTATTTTGAAAAGAAATACTTGACTAAAAGATACTATGACAGAAAGATGAAAGAGTTATTTGAAATCAAGTTGGGAAGCATGTCCATTGATAAATACAAATGAAGGTTCTTGGAGTTGTTGAAGTATGTTTCGTTCATCAAAGATGAGACTATCAAAATTTAAAGGTATCTAAGTGGAATGCCACCTTCCATCAGTGATAAGATCCAGTATGATGACCCTAAGACTATGGAAGAAAATATAAGGAGAGAAAAATGATTGTATGAACAGCGTTATGAAAAGCCTACTTTCTAGAAGGTTTGGGAAGACAGGAAGAATCTTAAAATGGATCAGAGGAAAAAGGGAACTAAACCACCCTTTTTCAGGAATAGTCCTCAAAGATAGCCATCTTTTAGAGAGCCCAGGAAGGCTAAATTGGGTGGGAAAATTCCAAGATAGCCACCTATGAAATGTTGGGGTTGTAAAGGAAACCATAGGTACAGACATTACCCCCATAGAAATGACAAAGTGAGAGTTGTCCACAATGTTCAGTAGGATGAAACAGTGTAGGACATGGGAAGTAGAATACCAAGAATCTACACAACCATGGACAACAAGCAAGCAGAATATCAGTCGCACATGATTGAAGTGGAAGGTATGATTAACAACCATTCCTTTACTATTTTAATAGACTTGGGAGCTAGTCATAGTTATGTAGATCCTAGAATGGTGGAAAGTTTGCATTTACCAAGAAGCAAGCATGAGAAATATTGGTTGGTGCAGTTGGCTACTAGAGCCAAGAGAAAGATTTTTGAGTTGGTTAAGTCATGTCCAGTGGACATGATAGGACTAAATACTAAGGCAGGCATGAATATCTTTCATTTAGGTTCTTATGATTGCCTGATTGGTATGGACTGGTTGGACCAGCACCATGCCATATTAGATTGTCATAACAAGGTATTCACTTGCTTGGATGAGGAAGGGAATCAGAGGACAATCCAAGGAATTCCCAGAGCAGTTGTTGTCAGATAAATCTTAGCAATGCAACTGAAGAAGTGCTACAGGAAAGGTTGTCAATTATTTGTATCCCATGTGGAGGAAGCATATAAGGATGTGGTCTCAAATATCGAAGACCATGCGATATTAAAGGAGTTTGAGGATGTATTCTAGGAGGTACCAGGACTACCCCCGAAAAGAGATATTGACTTCTCTGTAAACCTGATGCCTGGAGCAGCTCTAGTGTCGAAATATCCATACAGAATGAGTACGCCAGAGCTGAAAGAACTGCAGTTGCAACTTGAAGAGATGTTGAAGAAGGGGTATATATGCCCAAGTGTGTCACCTTGGGGTGCCCCTGTCCTATTCGTGAAGAAGAAGGATAGGGCATTGAGATTGTGCATCGATTTCAAACAGTTAAACAAAGTCACTATTAAGAACAAGTATCCTCTGTCGCGGATCAATGATCTCTTTGACCAGTTGAAGGATGCTAAGATATTTTTGAAAATAGATCTTAGATCAGGATATCACCAGGTAAGAATAAAGGATGAAGACATCAATAAGACCGCCTTCAGAAAAAAGGTATGGTCACTGTGAATTCACAATGGTGCCATTTGGTTTGTCAAATGCACCTGTTGTATTTATGTGTTTAATGAATGGTGAATTTAGGGACTATCTGGACAAGTTTGTCATAGTCTTTTTGGATGACATCATGGTGTATTCCAAGTCAGAGGAAGAGCATGAACAACATCTGAAGATGGTGTTGCAAGTGCTAAGAGAGCACCATCTTTATGCCAAACTGAGCAAGTGCTCATTTTATCAAAAGCAGATCCATTACTTGGGGAATATCATTTCAAAGGATGGGATAGTCATGGACCCTGAGAAGATAAAAAACATCAGAGAATGGTCAGCGCCAAAGAATCTGACAGAAGTCAGATCCTTTATGGGTTTAGCTAGTTATTACAGAAGGTTCATTGCAGAATTCTCAAGGATAGCTCACCTTATCACTTCCTTGCAAAGGAAGGAAAAGAAGTTCCAATGGACAGAAGATTGTGAGAAAAGCTTCCAACGATTGAAGCAATTGTTAACTAGTGCTCTAATCCTAAGGATTGCAGACCCAAATGAAGACTTTGTAGTGTGTACAGATGCATGCAAAGAAGGACTGGGAGGAGTCCTCAGTTAGAATGGGTTCATAATTTTTAATGAATCCAGAAAGTTGAAAGAGCATGAAAGGAACTATGCAACTCACGATTTAGAGTTCGCATCCATCGTTCACACTCTGAAGAAATGGAGGCATTACCTCATGGGAAAGAGGTTCGAACTGAAAATAGACCACAATGGTCTAAAGTATTTGTTTGATCAGCCAACCTTGAATGTTAGGCAGAGTAGGTGTTTGGAGTTTCTTTGTGAATATGACTTTGATATCAATCATATCAAAGGAAAAGAGAACAAAGTGGTTGATGTGCTCAGCAGGAGAGTGCATGAACTACATGTTACGGCCATTAGCATGTACCAAACTGATATTAAAGGAAGAATTTTGGAAGCTGCAAATGTAGATTTTTAGTACAAGGAATTGGTAGCAAAGCTATAGCAAGGTAAGATGCCAAATAAAGTGGAAAATTATAAATTGGAAACTAACAAAACACTTTTGTACAAGAACAGAATTTATGTACCTGGCGTCCAGGAATTGAAACTTATGATTTTGAAAGAAATGCATAATGTGCCTTCTGTTGGGCACCCTGGATATCAGAAAATTGTGGCAGTAGTCAAGAGCCATTACTTTTGGCCAGGTATGAATAAGGAAATTGGATAATACATCGCCAGATGTATGGAATGCTAGAGGGTCAAAGCTGATCATAGGCACCCAACAGGGTTGCTACAGCCTTTACCCATTCCTGAGTGGAAGTGGGAAGCGGTGACAATGGATTAAATCACAGGATTTCTTAGGATCGACAAGTAGCATGATTCAATCATGGTGGTGATGGACAAGCTTACGAAATATGCCTATTATATTCCACTAAAGACTACACACAAGGCAGCTAATGTTGTTGATATTTTTATGAGGGAAATAGCACAATTGCATGGTATTCCCAAGACAATTGTGTCTGACAGGGACCGGAAATTTACCTCAAAGTTATGGAAGGGGTTGGTCAAAGGATTCAGAACAAATCTGAACTTCAGCACTACTTATCATCCTGAGTCCGATGGGAAGACAAAGAGGATGAACCAAGTGATAGAAGATATGTTAAGGATGTATGTGATGGACAAACCATCTAAATGGGAAGAATACCTACACTTGGTATAATTCACCTACAACAATGAGTATCAAGCATCGTTGAAGATGGGCCCATTTGAAGCAATTTATGGCCGAAAGTGAAATACTCTAGTAAGCTAGGATAATCCAGCTGATAGAGCAGTGGTTGGGCCAGAGTTGCTCAAGGAAATGGAAGAGCAAATGCTAAAAGTTAAGATTAATTTAAAGGTTGTCCAAGACAGACAGAACAGTTATGTTGATAAGAACAGAACCCACGGGGATTTTAAAGTGGGTGATCATGTTTTCCTGAAAGTGAAATCCAATAGAAGTTCCTTGAGGCTAGGAAACTGTTCGAAGATGACAGCCAAATTTTGTGTGTCATTTGAAATACTAGAAAGGATTGGGCCAATTGCATATATACTTGCATTTCCTTCATCCATGACTATACATAATATGTTTCATATTTCATTGCTTAAGAAATATATACATGATTCTAATCATGTAATTGATTGGAATGTGATTCAAGTGGAGCAAGAAGGTGTCTTGCAAGTGCATCATGTGCGCATATTGGACCGGAAGAGAAAACAGCTCTGGAATTGAGCCATAGAGCTTGTAAAGGTTCAGTGGACCTGGTACATTCCTAAGGATGCAACATGGGAACATGAAGATGTTATGCGGGAAGAGTACCCACATCTTTGTGAAGATTTTGGAAATATTGTTGATGTTGTGTAAAGAGTTGCACTGAGGGCAGTGAAAAAATAAGGGGAGGGGATATTAATACCCCAAGGACGTGCCCTAGTTATATTATGAATTGTAATCATGTTTATAGACTGGTGGGCCAAGTGTATATAAGCTGGTGGGTTTATGTGTTTATTAGGCTAGAGAGCCTAGGTGTTAAATGTTAGGAGCCTAATTTTGTATATGTAATTATGCAGATCATTAATAAAATATAAACATCGTTACATGTAGACTGACCACGAAGAAAGAGTGATGGGGGACTAAGCTTCCAGAAGGTGGGTAAGGGAAAGGGGGTTGAAAGGTTGGAAAGAGGGGCTAAGCTTAGGGGTTTAAGTCCTTGAGAATAATAATTTATTATTATTCCAAAGCTTTGTGAAAGACGGGTTTTTATCCTAAGTCCTGGGAGAGGCAACGTGTGAAAAATGGAACGCATGCAACTCYAGAAAGACAAGTGTCGACCTGGGCGCATGAAGCTAAAAGCTGAAGCGTCARCTCTGTTGGGGGTTCGCTGGTCATTCTTCCCCATGATCCCTCTGAAACAGTTGGACCTTTGTGATCAACCTCTATCCCTCACGCACCTCTGGAATCAGTAATTCATGAGTCAAACCGTGTTGGGGTTCGTGCTGCCATTTTCCCATTCTCCGTCTGAACCGGAAACCTCCATCATCGACCCTGGCATACCCTCACACATCTCTGAAACCCATAATATGTGGGTTGTCCTTTGTCTTCTGTGGAACTCGACGCACCTGGGTAGTCTCCTAAGTGTGTTGAGTCTTAGCATCTGATTGTTACCGTTTTGGGTGTCCATACTCATTTTCCAGTTGGTTGTTGTGGCCATGTAGTTCCTTGGCTGAGTGTGCTTTGTTGTCATCGTTTGTTCCTTACTAAGCCTTGTTGTTTTCATCCTTGTGCGGGAACGGAATTGAAGAAGTAGGTTGCCAGGCCTGTGCACATCACTCTCTCCAGGTGAGGGAGGTGGTTGTGGTTGAAGAGGCAGGTTGTCAGGCATGTGGGCATCTCTCTCCAGGTGAGAGAGTTTGTTGGGAAGTGATTTTCTCCTAGAGAGAGTCCAGCACCAGCTACGGAGCTCTGAGAATTTTGGTCCGGCCTATTGTTGAAGCCCAAGGCAAGGGAGGTGAAGCATCTGATGGATTGTGTGACAGTGAAGGTGTATACTCCTGGTGTGGGACAGGCATGTGGGGAATGAGAGTCCATGAGTACTAGGCGTAAGAAGGCTCCTGGGAGAGAATCCTTCCTCATAAACTGTGTGTCTTCATGTTGACCTTGCCTAGCCTAGGATTCCCTTGCCCAGTGGAGCTTAATCCCAGCTCAGGGGTGACCTACTGCTGAGAGTGATGAGAAGTGTGGTCTAAGGATGGGAGGTTCGTGGAAGTTCTACACG
>JASDQU011248743.1:10671-25472 GCA_032191745.1 Picea mariana
TTCCACAGGTCATAGTTCCAGAGGGCGTAGTTCCACAAGTCATAGTTCCATAGGGCATAATTCCTGAGGGCGTAGTTCCACAGGTCATATTTCTAGAGGTTGTAGTTCCACTGGTCATAGATCCAGAGGGCATAGTTCCAGAGGTCATAGTTCCACAGGTCATAGTTCTACAGGGCGTATTTCCACAGGTCATAGTTCCAGAGAGCGTAGTTCCAGAGGGCATAGTTCCACGAGTCATTGTTCCAGAGGGCGTAGTTCCACAGGTCATAGTTCCAGAGGGCGTAGTTCCACAGGTCATATTTCCAAATGGCATAGTTCTAGAGGTCATAGTTCCAAAGGGCGTAGTTCCATAGGTCATAGTTCCAGAGGGCGTAGCTTCTGAGGGCATAGTTCCACAGGTCATATTTCCAGAGGGTGTAGTTGCACAAGTCATAGTTCTAAAGGGTTTAGTTCCAGAGGTCATAGTTCCAGATGGCGTAGTTCCATAGGACGTAGTTCCACACATCATAGTTCCACAGGGCGTAGTTCCACAGGTCATAGTTCCATAGTTCATAGTTCTACAGGGCATAGTTCTAGAGGTCATAGTTCCAAAGGGCCTAGTTCCAGAGGATGTAGTTCCATAGGTCATTGTCACAGAGGTCGTAGTTCCACAGGTCATAGTTCCAGAGGGCGTAGTTCCACAGGTCATAGTTCCATAGGTCACAGTTCCAAAGGGCGTAGTTCTAGAGTTCATATTTCCAGAGGGCGTATTTCCTGAGGGCGTAGTTCCACATGTCATATTTCTAGAGGGCATAGTTCCATAGGTCATAGTTCCAGAGGGTGTAGTATCGTAGGTCATAGTTCCACAAGTCATAGTTCTACAGGGCGTAGTTCCAGAGGGTGTAATTCCACAAGTCATAGTTCTAGACGGCGTAGTTCTACAGGTCATAGTTCTACAGGGCGTAGTTCCAGAGGTCATAGTTCCAGATTCAAAAAAATCCAAAGGGATTATTAACCTCTATTGTACTTAATTGTTCAACTCAACATCTATTTGGATAATTCCACAAGGGAATAGTGCCAGAGGGCGTAGTTCCACAAGTCAAAGTTCCATAGGTCATAGTTCTAGAGAGTGTAGTTCTGGAGGGCATAGTTCCACAAGTCATAGTTTCATAGGGCATAGTTCCACAGGTCATAGTTCTAGAGGGCATAGTTCCATAGGTCATAGGTATATACCCATATGGATATAAGTTGGGTATATATTCCACCAAAGTCAACCAGGAATTTGGTGGAATATATACTTTGCTTATAACTAGATGGGTATATACCTATGACCTGTGGAACTACGCCCTCTGGAACTATGAACTGTGGAACTACGCCCTCTAGAACTATGTGCTCTAAAACTATGCCCTATGGAACTATGACCTGTGGAACTGTGACTTGTGGAACTACGCCCTCTAGAACTATGACCTCTGGAACTATGACGTCTAGAACTACGCCCTGTAGAACTATGAGGGTGTAGTTCCAGAGGTCATAGTTCCAGAGGGCGTAGTTCCACAGGCCATTCCAGAGGATGTAGTTCCACAAGTCATAGTTTCAGAGGGTGTAGTTCTAGAGGATGTAGTTTTGCAGGTCATAGTTCCAGAGGGCGTAGTTCCATAGGTCATAGTTCCAGAGGGCATAGTTCCAAAGGTCATAGTTCCACAGGTCATAGTTCTACAGGGCGTAGTTCTAGAGGGCATAGTTCCAGAGGGCGTAGTTCCACAGGTCATAGTTCTAGAGGGTGTAGTTCCACTGGTCATAGTTCCATAGGGCGTAGTTCCACAGGTCATAGTTCCACATGTCATATTTCTACAGGGCATAGTTCTAGAGGCCATAGTTCCAAAGGGCATCGTTCCAAAGGGTGTAGTTCCAGAGGTCATAGTTCTAGAGGGCGTAGTTCCAAAGGGCGTAGTTCCAGAGAGCGTAGTTCCACAAGTCATTGTTCCAGAGGGCATAGTTCCATAGGTCATAGTTCCAGAGGGAATAGTTCCACAGGTCATAGTTCCAGAGGGAATATTTCTAGAGGTTATAGTTCCAGAGGGCGTAGTTCCAGAGGTCATAGTTCCATAGGGCATAGTTCATGAGGGCGTAGTTCCACAGGTCATAGATCCAGAGGGCATAGTTCCACAAGTCATACTTCCATAGGTCATAGTTCTACAACGCGTAGTTCTAGAGGTCATAGTTCCATAGGGCGTAGTTCCTCAGGGCGTAGTTCCACAGGTCATATTTCCAGAGGGCGTAGTTCCACAAGTCATAGTTCCAAAGGGCGTAGTTCCAGAGGTCATAGTTCTATATGGCGTAGTTCTATAGGACGTAGTTCCACACGTCATAGTTCCACAGGGTGTAGTTCCATAGGTCATAGTTCCACAGTTCATAGTTCTACAGGGCATAGTTCTAGAGATCATAGTTCCAAAGGGCGTAGTTCCAGAGGGCGTAGTTCCACAGGTCATTGGTCCAGAGGGAATAGTTCCACAGGTCATAGTTCCAAAGGGCGTAATTCCACAGGTCATAGTTCCAAAGGGCATAGTTCCAGAGGTCATTGTTCCATAGGGCGTAGTTCCAGAGTTCATAGTTCCATAGGGCATAGTTCCACATGTCATATTTCCAGAGGGCGTAGTTCCATAAGTCATAGTTCCAGAGGGCGTAGTACCACAAGTAACAGTTCCATAAGTCATAGTTCTATAGGTTGTAGTTACAGAGGTCATAGTTCCAGAGGGCATAGTTCCATAGGGTGTAATTCCATAGGTCATAGTTCTAGAGAGCGTAGTTCTACAGGTCATAGTTCCATAGGTCATAGTTCTACAGGGTGTAGTTCAGTTCCACAGGTCATAGCTCTACAGGGCGTAGTTCTAGAGGTCATAGTTCCAGAGGTCATAGTTCCAGATTAAAAAAATCCAAAGGGATTATTAACCTTTATTGTACTTAATTGTTCAACTCAACATCTATTTGGATAATTCCACAAGGGCGTAGTTCCAGAGGGAGTAGTTCCACAAGTCACAATTCCAAAGGTCATAGTTCCTGAGGGCGTAGTTCCAGAGGGCGTAGTTCCACAGGTCATAGTTCCATAGGGTGTAATTCCACAGGTTATATGTATATACCCATCTGACTATAAATTGGGTATATATTCCACCAAAGTCACCCAGGAACAATGACCTGTTGAACTACGCCCTCTGGATATATGAGCTCTGGAACTACGCCCTATAGAACTATGACTTGTCGAACTATGACCTGTGCAACTACGCCCTCTAGAACTATGACCTATGGAACTACGCCCTCTGGAACTATGACCTCTAGAACTATGCCCTATAGAACTATGACCTGTGGAACTATGACCTATGGAACTACGCCCTCTGGAACTATGACCCGTACAACTATGACCTCTGGAAATATGACCTGTGGAAGTATGCCCTATAGAAATATGACCTCTGGAACTACAACCTCTAGAACCATGACCTCTAGAACTATGCCCTCTAGAACTATGACCTCTGGAACTACACCCTCTACAACTATGACCTGTGGAACAATGCCCTTTGGAACAATGACTTGTGGAACTACGCCCTCTGGATCTATGAGCTCTGGAACTACGCCCTGTAGAACAATGACCTGTGGAACTACACCCTCTAGAACTATGACCTGTGGAACTATGCCCTCTGGAACTATGCCCTTTGGAACTATGACCTCTGGAACTTGCCCTGTGGAACTATGACTTGAACATGAACTACGCCCTATGGAACTCTGACCTCTGGAACTACGCCCTCTGCAACTATGACCTCTGCAACTATGCCCTTTGGAACTATGACCTGTGGAACTATGCCCTATGCATTTATGACCTGTGGAACAATGCCCTCTGAAACAATGACCTGTGGAACTACACCCTCTGGAACTACGCCCTCTAGAACTATGACTTATGGAACTACGCCCTGTAGAACTATGACCTATGGAACTACGCCCTCTTGAAATATGACCTGTGGAACTACGTCCTATGGAACTACACCCTTTGGAACTATGACCTTTGAAACTATGCCTTCTGGAACTATGACCTGTGGAACTATGCCCTCTGGAAATATGACCTATGGAACTACGCCCTCAGGAACTAAGCCCTATGGAACTATGAACTCTGGAACTACGGCCTCTTGAACTATGACCTCTGGAACTATGACCTGTGGAACTACGCCCTCTGGAACTATGACCTGTGGAACTATGCCTTTGGAACTATGACTTGTGGAACTATGTGCCTAGTTCTAGAGGGCCTAGTTCTAGAGGGCGTAGTTCCATAGGTCATAGTTCTAGAGGTCGTAGTTCCAAAGGCCTATTCTGTATTGTCAGGAGAATTTTGTAGAAGCTCATTACTTCTATCTTGGAACTTCGACCTCTGGAACTATGCTCTATGGAACTACGCCCTCTGGAACTATGACCTGTGGAACTAGGCCCTCTAGAACTAGGCCCTCTGGAACTATGACCTATGGAATTGTGACCTCTGGAACTACACCCTCTGGAAATATGACCTATGGAACTATGCCCTCTAGAACTAGGCCCTCTAGAACTATGACCTGTGGAGATGTAAACTCTGGAAGTACGCCCTCTGGAAACACACCCTTTGGAACTATGACTTGTGGAACTGCACCCTTTGGAACTATGACCCGTGGAACTACACCTTCTGGAACTACGCCTTTGGAACTACACCTCTGGAAATATGACCTTTGGAACTACGCCCTCTGGAGCTACACCCTCTGGAACTATGACCTGTGGTACTAGGCCCTCTGGAACTAGGCCCTCTGGAACTAGGCCCTCTGGAACTATGACTTATGGAACTGTGACCTCTGGAACTATGCCATGTGGAACTACGCCCTCTAGAACTATGACCTCTGGAACTACGCCCTTTGGAACTATGACCTGTGGAACTACTCCCTCTGGAACTACGCCCTCTGGAACTACACCCTCTGGATTTATGACCCGTGGGACTACGCCCTCTAGAACTAGGCCCTCTGGAACTATGACTTGTGGAATTGTGACCTCTGGAACTATGCCCTCTGGAACTACGCCCTTCAGAACTATGACCTCTAGAACTATGCCCTCTAGAACTATGACCTGTGGAACTATGCCCTCTAGAACTAGGCCCTCCAGAGGTCATAGTTCCAAAGGGCGTAGTTCCAGAGGTCATAGTTACAGAGGGTGTAGTTCCAGAGGGAATAGTTCCAAAGGTCATAGTTCCAGAGGTCATAGTTTCAGAGAGCGTAGTTCCACAGGTCACAGTTCCACAGGTCATAGGTATACAGGGTGTAGTTCTAGAGGTCATAGTTCCAGAGGGTGTAGTTCCAGAGGGCGTAGTTCCTCTGGAACTTTGATCTGTGGAACTATGACCTGTGGAACTACGCCCTCTAGAACTATGACCTGTGGAACTTTGACCTATGGAACTATGACCTATGGAACTACGTTCTTTGGAACTATGACCTCTTGAACTATGACCCGTGGAACTATTCCCTCTAGAGGGTGTAGTTCCACAGGTCATAGTTCTAGAGGGAATAGTTACAGAGGGCATAGTTCCAAAGGTCAAAGTTCCACAGGTCATAGTTCAAGAGGGCGTAGTTCCACATGTCACAGTTCTACAGGGCGTAGTTTTAGAGGTCATAGTTTCAAAGGGCGTAGTTCCACAGGTCATAGTCCAGAGGGTGTAGTTCCAGAGGGCGTAGTTCCACAGGTCATAGTTCCAGAGGGCGTAGTTCCAGAGGTCATAGTTCTAGAGGGCGTAGTTCCACGGATCATAGTTCCAAAGGGCGTAGTTCCATAGGGCATTGTTCCAGAGGTCATAGTTCCAAAGGGTGTAGTTCCAGAGGGCGTAGTTCCAAAGGTCACAATTCCACAGGTCATAGTTCTAGAGGGCCTAGTTCTAGAGGGCATAGTTCCACAGGTCATAGTTCCAGAGGCGTAGTTCCAGAGGCCTATTCTGCATTGTCGGGAGCATTTTGTAGCAGCTCATTACTTCTATCTTGGAACTAGGACCTCTGGAACTATGCCCTATGGAGCTATGCCTTCTGGAACTATGACTTGTGGAACTAGGCCCTCTAGAACTATGACCTGTGGAATTTTAACCTCTGGAACTACGCCCTCTGGAAATATGACCTGTGGAACTATGCCCTCTAGAACTAGGCCCTCTGGGACTATGACCTATGGAATTGTGACCTCTGAAACTATTCCCTCTGGAACTACGCCCTTTGGAACTATGAACTTTGGAACTATGCCCTTTGGAACTATGATATGTGTAACTACGCCTTTTGGAACTACGCCTATGGAACTACGCCTCTGGAACTATGATCTCTGGAACTACGCCCTCTAGAACTATGACCTGTGGAACTATGCTCCGTGGAACTATGCCCTTTGGAACTATGACCTCTGGAACTACGCCCTCTGGAACTACACCCTATGGAACTATGACCTGTGGGGCTGCGCCCTCTAGAACTAGGCCCTCTGGAACTATGACCTGTGGAATTGTGACCTCTGGAACTACGCCCTTCGGAACTATGACCTGTGGAACTATGCCCTCTGGAACTATGACCTATGGAACTACGCCCTCTAGAACTAGGCCCTCTGAAACTATGACTTGTGGAATTGTGACCTCTGGAACTACGCCCTTTGGAACTATGACCTCTGGAACTACGCACTTTGGAACTATGACCTGTGAAACTACGCCCTCTGGAACTATGCCTCTGGAACTATGACCTCTGGAACTAGGCCCTGTGGAACTACGCCCTGTGGATCTAAGCCCTAGTTCCAGAGGTCATAGTTCTAGAGGGCGTAGTTCCACAGGTCACAGCTCCACAGGTCATAGTTCTAAAGGGCGTAGTTCTAGAGGTCATAGTTCCAGAGGGTGTAGTTCCACAGGTCACAGTTCCACAGGTCACAGTTCCACAGGTCATAGTTCTAAAGGGCGTAGTTCTAGAGGTCATAGTTCCAGAGGTCATAGTCCTAGAGGGCGTAGTTCCACAAGTCACAATTCCATAGGTCATAGTTCCAGAGGTCATAGTTCCATAGGTCATAGTTCCAGAGGGCGTAGTTCCACAGGTCAAAGTTCCACAGGTGATAGCTCCACAGGTCACGATTCCACAGGTCACAGTTCTACAGGGCGTAGTTCTAGAGGTCATAGTTCTAGTGGGCATAGTTCCACATGTCATATTTCTAGAGGGTGTAGTTCCAGAGGTCGCAGTTCCATAGGTCATAGTTCCATAGGTCACAATTCCATAGGTCATAGTTCCACAGGTCACAGTTCTATAGGGTGTAGTTCTAGAGATCATAGTTCCAGTGAGCGTAGTTCCATAGGTCATAGTTCTAGAGAGCGTAGTTCCAGAGGGCCTAGTTCCATAGGTCATAGTTCCAGAGGTCATAGTTCCAGAGGGTGTAGTTCCAGAGGTCATAGTTCCAGAGGGTGTAGTTTCAGAGGGAATAGTTCCATAGGTCATAGTTCTAGAGGGCGTAATTCCACAGGTCACAGTTCCACAGGTCATAGTTCGACAGGGCATAGTTCTAGAGGTCATAGTTCTAGAGTACATAGTTCTAGAGGTCATAGTTCCAGAGGGCGTAGTTCTTTTGGAACTTTGTCCTGTGGAACTATGACCTGTGGAACTATGACCTGTGGAACTACGCCCTCTAGAACTATGACCTGTGGAACTTTGACCTGTGGAACTATGCCCTCTGGAACTATGACCTATGGAACTATGCTCTCTGGAACTATGACCTCTCGAACTATGACCCATGGAACTACGCCCTCTAGAGGGAATAGTTCCACAGGTCATAATTCCAGAGGGAATAGTTACAGAGGGCGTAGTTCCACAGGTCATAGTTCAAGAGGGTGTAGTTCCATAGGTCATAGTGCCATAGGTCACAGTTCCACAGGTCACAGTTCTACAGGGCGTAGTTCTAGAGGTCATAGTTCCAGAGGGCGTAGTTACACAAGTCATAGTTATGAGGGTGTAGTTCCAAAGGGCATAGTTCCAGAGGTCATAGTTCCATAGGGCATAGTTCCACAAGTTCACCACATGAGTTTTTGATCTCCCCCTCCATCGTCTATAATTACTATACAGGACTCATCCTCTTGAGATTTCTTAGGAAATGTAGATGTCATAAAGAGTAAGAGTCCTTAGGTCAAGAAATTTCCTTTGGATGGTACAACACTACAATCTCAATGGGAAGAAAACAACCATAAAAAACAAAACCGAAAGTATCTAAGTCGAAAACATTGTCGAGACCCTCCAAAGAAAAAACATTAATTTTAGATATTTTTTTTTCATTATGCATTATATAATACTTCTATAATTATTGAAGTATACAAATCCATATACATACCTAAAACACACAAATTATAATGAATAGATTGTGATAGAATTTTTTTGAACTCTATCATATAACCGATAGGCTATGACCATTTTTATATTTTCCATAATACTTTTTTAATATAAAATTGTGTCATCAATATTAAAAATTGCACATATTTTCCTTCTCACAAATTGGAATTTTGAAAAAGAAAATTAAAGATTATTTGTTGTTTTCTTTTCATCTTATTTTTCTCCTAAAGGAAGCAGACTCTTCTCACCACACTAGTTACTAACTTTGTATACAATTATCATGTCCCCTTATCATAGCCCCTACCAATATCGTCTAAAATATTTTGTTTTCCCTAGCTTCGACTAGGATGAATTATGTTTTATTTTTATTTGAAGGTTTTTTGCATTCTTGTGGGCTTTCATGTCACTGGCATTGACGAGTTGACATAACAATGTCGTGATGGATTGTCCGTCGTGATGGAATGTTCTGGACTCCACCAACAATTACAATGATCAATATTTATCTGTCTATATAGCATTGAATATTGCAATAAGTAGACTATTGATTATCAAATCTGAATTGCTTTCAAATTCCACATATTTAATATCCCATAATCTATATTTCACCCGTCGCAGCATTGAATGCACAACCTATATTCCACCTGTCGCAATATTCAATGTTGTTTAGCAAATTGGATATTGCTCTCGAACAATAATTAACAACAATCTGGATATTGCTTGCCAACAATTACCATTCTTCTTGCTCTCGTTGAGCTATTACTTGCCAACAATTACCATTCTTCTTTCTCTTGCTGGGATAGATTGTGAATGCAAGAGGCCTAAGCAAAACCCCCATATTCATCGTGAATTACATGTCAATTGGCATTATTCTTACTCGATTATGTATTTTTCTTGTTTAAAAATTCCCTTGTCTGCACATGTTGCCACGATTCCACAACCAATTACATCCTTCTTGCTGGAATATGCCCTCGAAGCCAATCAATCATCCTGCCTATGATATCCGGTTCTCTCGCCTGCGAATTCCCTGTCAATTGGCATTCTTCTTGTTTGAATACGCCCTCGAAACGATTCCACCATCTCGCCCGTGATATGCAGTTCTCTCTCTCTCTCTGCAGAGGCCTGTGCAAGAACCCTATCTCTATTGTGAATTTGCTTTCAATTAGCATTTTTCTTGCTGGGGCACACCCTCGAAACCATTCCACCGTCCCTCTTGTGATCTATGGTGTTCTCGCTCGTTCTGGAAAGGGATTTGCAAAATCTTGTTGCTCTACTCTGATCTCTATCATCGCCAAGGACTCCCAATGCCTGTGTAATCTCCTCAATAACAACGTCGTTAAGCAACTTGGCATCAACGTCACCCTGCTTATAGCCAGATGGTCCCTATGGTCCCTATAGTGGGAACAAGAGTGTATGTATGGTCCCTATAGCGGGAACATGAGTGTATGGCTTATAGGAGGTGGTTTTTACTCTATTTTCCAACCTTTTAAAGCCATGGATTCCCTTTTTCGGGAGTCTTTTGGACTCTTTGATTCTCTAAAACTTCTTGTTGGCTTCAGGAAGTAGGTAAAGTCTTAAAATTTGAAATAAAAACAAAATTTGGTGCTTCTTTAGGTTCTCTCATATTGGATAACTATAAGACGAGTCTTTTCCTTAATATCTCAGTTTCTTCATCGTTGTTGCGGTCATATATGAAACCTAAGTTTTTTATTTGATTTCAGTGCTTTTCTTTTGTGCATTCCTTTTGTTTTTCAAATATAAAAAGAAAATTCTCTTTCTTTTAGCATCTTTTGTTTAATTTTTTCTTCAATACCAAGAAAGGAAAAACCTAGTTTGTTGTTAGTTAGGCATCTTTATTTTTGTTATGTTGTTTTTCATTCATATTTGAGAAAAGAAGAATATATCAATATAGGCATTTGGTTTCCTCCTCATCTTGAAAATCATTTAAAAGGAAAAATAACAAACAACACTATTTTGTTTTCTTCTTTTTCTTTTCGTGCAATTTAGGAAAAGTAGTTCGATTTTTGTAGATCAACTTTCATTCTCATTTTCTTAGTGCATATGTCATTGAAAAGAAAAGAAAAGATCTTGTTATTAGCATAACTCTTTCTTTTGGCATCTGGATTGAAAGTATTTCAAGGTTTTCATTAGTTGTTCATGCTTTATGCTTTCTTGAAACTCATTTCTTAGTAGAATTAGTGTGAAGTTTCCTTTGTCAGTGTTCTTATAAGTTTATTTTTGAAAGAGTCTCCGACACATCACTAGTTTCACTTCCATACCCTAAGTTAAGAACAACCACTAAAAAAAACACTTAATTAAAACTTACTAAACGTTTTTGTTATAGTAACACCAATTAGTCTAGGGTGTAGGACCTTGGAACAAGATTGGAGAGTTAACTCTCCAATGCCACTCAAACTCAAACTTAGATTGTTGATTAAAGAGCGATCAAAACCCAATATCACATATGTGTTGTCAGGGAAACTCCTATAACATGAGTCAAATCTTAGGTCGCATGAGGAAAAGTTAAGGACATATGCCCTCTTTTGATTATCTGAACGTTTGTGGATTGTTGCGTATTTAGGGGTTTCCTGAGTACCACTTGCCCCCCTGAGGTGTTGGTGCTTTTTGGATCTTTAGGATTTGTTACCCTACCCATACATGTGGTTCTAATTGATGATGGTTCCCCCTAGGATTTGATTGTGAATTAGTACCATAGTGTCCTTTCCTAGGTTCCACATGGGTGACTGCGAGGGGAAATATCATAGTACCTAAGAAAAAAGTTATATCACTTCCTTGGCTCCTATGGAGGGTGTTCATATTCATGAGGAAACTTGCACCATAGGAGAACATTGTAGGAGGATAGTGTAACTATTCCTCACTCCTTTTTCGGTCAGTATCATGACTTAATCAACCCGTATCAACCCTCGGAAGGTGTCTTTCAAACTTTTTCATTTCTTTGGACTCAATACCTAATCCACTTGGGCTAAGGTTTTGGAAAAGTAGTTTGTGTGTGTTATTTCTCTTAGGATTTTTTAGTGGAGTGTTTATTTGTGTAGTTGGCCTAGGTTGTGTCTCTCTTTCCACTTTTGGATCATTGATTCAAGGTGGTCTACCAATCGCTTTGTTGGTCAAGAAGGACCCTTTATCTTTCCCTTGAAAGCATGGAGTTCCCTCCTAAAAGGCATGGACTTGATACCACTAGTTTGTCATAGCTAGTGTGTGAGACTCTTTCAAATGTGAACAATCCTGCAAGGGATGAACCTATGCATCATAACATCATGACTAACGTTCTAAAGGATACTAACCAAGGGACCTCTTACCAAGGGGATTTTTGTGCTTTTCATTTCTTTGGAAACGTTGGTGACCCTTTGATAGCCACTTTGAACATTCCTGGGTTAAATATAGGACTATCGGTTTGGTTTTGGACCACTACAAATGTCTTGAATTCTCCTAATACTTCTTAGATAAGCACCTTATGTCATCGACATCAAATTGATGTTGATCCTTTACCTTCTTTTTCAGTGAAGTCTACTCCTCCTCCTTTTGCCTCATTTGGTGAAAGTCTAGCTACAAGTAACTAGAATTCTAAAAGGAATAGGAAGAGAAAGAATTAGAATAATAAGTCACCAACCTCTGTGAGTCATGTTGGAGACAAGTCACTAACCTTTGCTAGTCATGTTGGAGATATGCAACCAGACATTGTAATTCATGTTGGGGGAATGAAACTAGCTTTTGAAATTCATGCTGGAGGAATAAGTCGAGTCACTACGAGTCATACTAGAGATATCTCACCAACCTATACAAGTCATGTTGGAGACATGCAACCAGCCTCTACAATTCATGATGGGGAAAGCAACCAGCCTCTGCAAGTCATGATGGGAGCGAGAGTCCAATCACTATAAGTCATACTGGAAATAGGTCACCAACCTCTGCAAGTCATGTTAGAGATAAGAAACCAACCACTATGCATCATGTTGGGGTTAACCCATGAACCAATGCAAGTCATGCTAGGGGCATTGATTCCGCTGATAAAAATAGAAGAATAGGACACAAGACTAAGCCCCTGTTAGCGTCATAAGTCACTCCTGGATTGCTTGCAGGAGCAAAGCCCGACACCCATCAGTTTTATGTCACGATAGTTTTAATGGGATGATCAAATGGAGGTAAAGACTCGAGGAGATATCATTCTAACTCAGGAACTGGGTCTACAATGTATGGGACAAAGGAGGTCTTGATCTAACTTCATCCAGTGAGTTAATTAAAAGATGAACAGGTGGAAGACTTGGTAAGAAATGTGAACAAACAACTTCAGGCAACAGGCTTTCAGTGGTTTGCAGAAGAAAGACTCTGAATGCAAGATCCTCTTGGTTCAGGGTCTCAAGAAACTGAAAAGGGGACTTGAATGGATCCTCCAATTCCAAGTCACTCAGTGTCGGGAAAATCACAGGAACGGATTAGAAACAACGTAACTGCTACAGTGATCCAACCTACATCATCCTATAACAGCTACAACCCGACTGGATCCTCCAATTNAAACAGAGACGTGAAAGAAACTGGCATTCATAAGACAAGAAGTCTCAAAAGTTCATACATAACCAGAGTATCAGTGCTTCATTAAAACTTTACAACCAGGAGCTCTGCTCAACCATCGATAGATACCAAAATGGCGAAAATGCCTACATGTACTCAAAACAACCACAACAACAAAATCGAGACGCTGCATTAAACACATTGTGTATGCATGGCTTCTGACAATCTGCAGCTGCTGCCTCTGAATGATCGTGCAACTTATGGAAGACGCAATCGAACTCCTGACAGTTCCGTGGGCGAATCGACGTGCCTTCAATTTGTTGTCGGACTTTCCCATTATGGCGGAGACGATGTCTAACCACCACCAACTACTTCAATAACTGCTTCATTGGGATTGAGGATGGCCCGACCAACTTGACACTTATGCGACGTGGAAGACCCTTTGCGCTGCCACCTGGATCAGCTGAACGACCTGATGGATAGGCATGGAGGCCAGCACGAAGGACGGGGCGCATAACGGGAGTGGTGGCACCAAAAATATGAGGGTGTGATAAGAACTAACGAGGTGTGAGAGGGGTGACAGAGGAAGACACATGGTGGAAGACAATAGGTGGAGGGGGCAGGGGATGAGATATAATGGGCACACTTTAGTGGGAGGCTAACGTGGAAGGGAGCGGAACACGTGGCAGGTGGTGATTGGATGATGAGATGGACTAAAAGAGTGGAGATGGGGGGACACCTGGCAACCAGGGAGAAGGGCCCACGTCAATTAAAACAGAGCAGCTGAGAAGGATGGGATCGCCTGAGCGTCGTTGATCTGGGTGCTTTGATCTCGGCCGTTGGGAAGATGCGCGCCTGATTCCGGACCCCCCACCTCTGCTTAAAGGTAGAAAGGCGGGGGGGGGGTCCNGATTCCGGACCCCCCTCACCTTCTTAAAGATAGAAAGGCGGGGGGGCTCCGGAATCCAATGCACGTCGTTGATCTGGGTGCGCGAAATCCTGTCGTCTAGAATTGGTTTCCATTTAAACACAGTCGCATTAGCATCCCAAACTTAGGACAAGTGAGTTTTTAACCCATTCCTTCGCATCTCACCCCGCTTTGAAAGAAATGTCGCTAACATTAGGCTCCATGGGGGATAGATTCATCCCTGTGATGCTCTAAGAACACTTTTGCAGATTCAGTGCCTTGATGTTGGGCTATGGAGTCATTTATTAAGATGAAAAAAAAAACAATATTTACAAAAACAAAAGAGCCGACTGTTGCTCACAAAAAACATTTTTTCAAGAAATGCCCATTCACTGGGCCACTAAAAACTTCTTTGCCTTCCAGATCCTGTAACCTGTAAGTGTTGTTCAAAAATACTTCAAGGATCTTGAAAGGCCCAAACTAGAGGGCATCAAACTTACTGTGCTTGCCCCTATCCTTCCTGGGTGCATCCCATTTGAGCACCAGATCACCCTGCTTGAATTCTTTCTTTCCGCACTTCCTATCAAAAGCCTACTTGATCTTTTGTTGATGGTTGTAGGCCCTGTCCATGACTTTTTCTCTGATCTGTTGCACTTCCACTATCTTATGAATCCTTCTGACCATATTGTCAGGTTCTCCTTCAAGGTCCTGGAGGAATTTTGCCACAGATAAGGCGAGATGAGTAGGGAAAATGACCTATGTTCCGTAAACAAGTTGGAAAGGTGAGATGCCTAGGGACTTCTTGGTTGTCACCCGATCAGCCCATAGAGAAAATTTTAGCTTCGAATCCCAGACCCTTTTATTGTCTTCCAACAATTTCTTAATGAGCTTGATCAGGCTTTTATTGGAAGACTCTGCCAGTCCATTTCCCTGAGGATAATAGGTGTTATCACTCCAAGAAACCCTTTGTGGTTGCAGACCAAAGGTGCTTGGTAAATTAAGAAATCAATGTT
>JASDQU011248744.1:0-12398 GCA_032191745.1 Picea mariana
TTCAGGCATGTAAACCTCTTGTTACGGCAATCCATAAGGGCATGGTGCTGGTCCAACCAGTCCATCCCAATTAAGAAATCATATGAGCCTAAAGGCAGCATGTTCAATTTAGCCTTAGTGCTCATTCCTTTCATGTCCACTGAACAGGACTTAACCAATTTAGTGACCTTCCTCTTGGTCCCTGTGGCCAACTGCACTAACCAAGACTTCGCATGTTTGCTTCTCGTTAGATGCAAACTTTCCACCACTCTAGGATCTACATAACTATAGCTATCCCTTGAATCAATTAAAATAACAAGTGGTTGGTTGTTGATCGTACCTTCCACTTCAATCATGTGCAATTGAAATTCTGCTTGCTTGTTGTCCAGGGCTGCGTAGATCCTCGGCATTCTGCTACCCATATCCTCCACTATTTTAGCTTTCTGAACAGTATGTACAATTCTTGCTTTGTCTTTTCTGTGGGGGCAGTCTCTATACCTATGATTCCCTTTATAGCCCCAACACTCCATAGGTGGCAGTCTTGGCACCTGCTCACTCCCTTCAACTTTCCTGGGATCTCTAAAAGATGACTGTCCCCAAGGACTATTTCTGAAAAAGGAAGGATTGTTTCCCTTTTGCCTCTGTTCCTTCTTAAACTTCCTCTGATCGTTCCAAACCTTCCGAAGGATTGGCCTTTCTCCTTGCTGTTCATACAAGAATTTCTCCTTTCTTATTGTTTCTTCCATGGTCTTAGGATCATCATATTCAATCTTTTCACTCATGGAAGGTGGCAATCCACTCAGATATCTATGAATCTTGACAGCCTCATCTTTGATGAATGGAACATACTTCAGTAGTTCTAGGAAACTTCATTCATACTCATCAATAGTCATGCTGCCTAGCTTGAGTTCAAAGAACTCCTTCATCTTTCTGTCATAGTATCTTTTAGTCAGGTATTTCTTCTCAAAATACCTCTTGAATTCCTTCCAAGTGACCTCTTTCTCTCTGATGTACTGCACCTACAAAAACTGATCCCACCACATGGATGCTTTTCCTTTCAGTTGGTACATTGCAATTCTTCCTTCTGCATGGGCGGAATAATTCTGCAGTTGGAAGTATTTCTTCATGCCAAGAAACCAGGTCTCAGCATCTTCCTCCTTCTTATGTTCTCCATCGAATGTTGGAGGCTTAATCTTGTTCATCTCCCCTTTCAATTCCTCCTTTCCATATTTTCGATGTTTTCTGGTGGGGGACGGGCTTGAACTACTGTGTGTCTTCCTGTCAGAATGTCTTTGGGAGCGACTAAGATGTCGGCTACCACTCCTTGACCTACTTCTTCTCCCATGGGTTCTACAACTCTCTGTCGTACTTGAGTCTCTTCCCTTCTCGAGTTTCTTCTCTATTCTTTCCAGGCTCTTCAAAAATTTTAAGTTTAATTGACCCTGCCGATCCCTGACTTTCATGAGATTTCGACTATCATCTCGGTGAGCCTTGGCCTCTCTTTGCAATCCTTCAATGATTTTCATTATGTGTCCTTCCTTATCCTCCTCCTTTCCATGCCCATTGGAGTTCGATCCTTCAACTCCCAGGTTAGCATCTTTTCCTTCCTGTTCGTCTTCTATTTCGGGGGTAATCTATATCTTTCCCCACTCCATACTCGGTGTTGGTTAACTGGAGTCCTGACCTCCATTGAACTCTGCACACGCACTATGCAATTAAATTCGAGGTTTGTCAGGCCATTACTCCTTCGGAACAATCCATAACATTTATAAGCCAATACGAACAAGAACAAAAGACATTTTGATTTAATTAAGTTTTCTGAGCTCTCGTTCGGTTCTGCAATTTTTGGGTTTTCGAAACTTTCGTTTTCGGCATTTTGGGACTTTTAGGCCTTCGGGTTTTCAGTACCCCGGGACTTCGGGTTTTCGGCACCCGAGAGTTCATTTTGCAGTGACTCCCAACCTTTTATCACTCCTATCCCCGAAATCCAATACACGGTTTCTTATACGTGATCCAACGATCCTCGACGAGCTAGATCTAATGGTCCAGATCCTTTTGGGGTTTTGGGCTTCCAAATGCCGATGTGCTCTAACTTCCGTTAGTCCTCTGGGCTAGACTCATGGTCCACACGACCTTCCCTCATATGACCATAGTCATACCTCCTATCAGGGTTTCGGACTTTCCAATGCCGAAACACGTATGTCCTCAGGACTCGCGATCCTCCGAATCCCATTTTCCCGATGTGGCTCTCCTATCGGGACCTTTTTCCTAAGGCTTCGATCACTGCCACGCGACCCCTCAAGATGGATGGTCTTGATTGCCTCTCACGATTTTGTGACTCTAAATGTCCCGGCGTCTCGTCTCCAGGACTCGTGAAACGCCGAACCCCGATGCACCGGTTTGACTTTTCTATAGGGACTTTCCCCAATAGCTTGGACCTTCGCCACGCATCCCCTACAAATGGACGGTCTTCATCCTTTCGCAGTTTCTTGAAGTCAGATGTCGTTGCCCTCTCCTCCTCCTGAATCCTGATTTTTCGACATGCGAAATGCCGACGGGCTCTTTATTATCTCCACCTCTCCCTTCGAGATGGACGGTGCTAACTAATTCGGGATTTCGCATATCGTGATTTCCACACTCCTGTGCAACATCCAAAGGGCTTTAAACCCCTACATACTTTCCATATCTAATGGTCACAAGGGCTCACCTTCCCTCCCAAACAGATCCTAAAGCTCCTACACTTCTGGCGTGGAGTCCTCTCTCCCTATGGACTCATACCATACTGGCTGCGGTTTCATAACCCCGCTATACATCCTAAGCTTAAAAAAAACTCATCAAGTAACTGCTTGACACTTTGGAGCACATCATGGTCCGAAATTGGCCTTCCAGACCCAATTTTCCTCGCATTCTCGGTCCAAAGACCGCTCCACTGGCCCATCTAGGCTCAGTGTCGAAACCTTGGCTCTGATACCAAACTGTAGCACCCCTTTCACTTGCTACCGTGTAGGTGTTACTACGCGGAATAACACCTTCTCTTTCATAATTAATCGCATGCATTTAAAACAAATTAAATACATTTAAGCTTAGAGTAAACATATAAGTTATTGCCATAATTAACAATCAATAGCATTTCATACTAATTCATATACACAGTGGAATTCATGATAACATAAGCAGTAGAGTCATGCAAAACATGATTAAAACATAAACAGATACTTATATTTTAACAGTGGTAGAATCCACCAACCAAGTGCGGGCCTTCCACGAACCTCCCAGCCTTAGACCACACTGCTCATCAGCTCAGCAGTGGGTCACCCCCGAGCTGGGACTAAGCTCCGCCCCAAGACAAGGAATCCTAGGCTAGGCTGAGGTTAAAGGGAAAACACTCGCAACCATAAAGAAGGGATTCTCTCCCAGGAACTTCCCACGCTCACTGCCCACAGGCCCTCATTCCCCACATGTCTGTTCCACCCCAGGAGAATACACCTTCTCTGTCACCTAGACAGTCCTTCGGCTGCTAATCTCCCTTGCCTTGGGTTACAGGAACAGGCCGGACCGGAAGTCTCCGGGCTCTATGGCAGCTACAAGGTTCCTTCCAGGAGTTCTCTCCTTCTCTATGCACTCTCTCTCTCCTGGAGGGATTTGCTCACAGGCCAACTAGCCACACACAGTCCAGTACTGCGTGGCCTCAACAATCCCACGGGAAAAACAGACACAGGCTCAATCACCACTAGTTCAGCAATCACAGAATGGTCTCACGGTCGCGACTTCGAAACAGGGAATGCACACACCCCTTTTCTTAGAGCCAGACACAAACTCCTCAAATCACAGGGATGCCCCAAAGTTCTCTACCAGAGTCCGGTTGGTCGTACTATCCACGGCTCTGTACGCATTCAGACAATCGGGTAGAATGGGGGAGGAACCCTTCTCACGGCTCACCCTGGCCATTTTATTCGCATGCGTCAGGGTTGACACTTGTCACCCATGAAACTGCATGTGTTCCACCAGCACGCATCTCCCTTGCATGTTCTCCCCTTGCCAGAAACTTAGGATAAAACATAAAATGTACATGTCTTTTGGGATAATATTAAAATATTATTCCCAGGCTTAAGCCCCCTGGGCTTAGCCCCTAGGCTCAACACTTAGCCCCTTTTCCCACCTTCATCCCCTAATTCCTTGCCCATCCTATGGATGCTTAGTCCCCCTTCAATCATTCATCGTGGTCGGTCTGCACATGGCGGTGTTTATGTTTTATTAATTGTTCTGCATGATTACATATACAACAGCAGGCTCCTGGCCTTCAACACTTAGGCTCCCTAGCCTAACAACACATAACCCTCCATCTTATAAGAACTCAGCTCACCAGCCTATAAATTATAATTACAATTCCTTTCAGAACATGGTTTACTACGGGGCTCGGCGTTGGGGACACTACACATGTCTTACCATAGGATAGAATCGTTAAAGGCTGACATCCAAGCCCTTATGGGAGAGGATGAGTTGGAGTTTTGGCAGGTTGAAGGTCTAATCAGCACTGTCGATGCACTGACCGTATGTAACTCATCATTAAGAACCTCTTTAAACACACTTCCATTTTCTCCGGGATTAACTAAAGTTTTGTCTTCATCGGATCATTTGTCATCGGAGAACTTACCTGTTAACGCTGATACATTACCAAAGAATCTTTCTGGTGCTCCTGCATCAGTCTTGAGACATTCCATCCCAAGGAAACCTCCTTCTTGCTCTCGTGGCAAAACTAATAAAAATTTATAGAACAGGGGAGGTCATCGTTTGTGGAGACCTAATAAAGTGGTCTGAAAGATGGTACTTGGTTCAGATATTTTCTTGGAGGAAACCTGTAGGTTATCTGTCTGCGGACTGGTAGGTAGAATCTCTTACAGTAACTACTGCAATATTTCTTTGTCTTTTTGGATAGAATGGATTTGGAAGCCTCTTCTGGGGTATGTCCCTGAGACTATGCCTTTATCAAAAGGTTGGTACGGGTTTCTTTGTCGCTCCCCTGAAGATGCAACTGTTTTACTTAGTAAGTTTTGGGTCATGGATGGGAGCAGTCTTATGTTGAAAATATGGCGCCTAGATTTTGACCCACAGACAAAATATTTTCACCAATGTCATCTGTGGGTGCTACTACCCAGCCTACCTTGGAAATTTTGGAATCATGAAGCATTACAAGCTATTGGAAATTCCTTGGGATCTTTCATTGCAGTGGATGAGCCTACACTAAAAGCTAGCTCGTGAAAAATGGCAAAAATTTTGGTTGCTATGGATATCCATAATGGTCTCCCGAAGGCACTTGAGATTGAATGGCATGGAAGAATAATCCAGCAGCGTCTAGATTATCTCAGTATACCATTTAGGTGTACCTTCTATAGGAAAACGGGACACATGAGGCGAGATTGTCCGGGGAACTTAGAGGATGATGAAGAAGATTTAGAAGGTTTAAACCCTTACCAGTCGTCACCGGAGTGCCACCAGGGTACTGACTTCAAAGGCTTGGGAACATCACAGTTTCCTTTGGATGAACCTGCTCCGAGTTTAGCGGAAGACACAATAATGGGTAAGATCAAAAATATCTATCCCGCTCTTTTTTTGTCTTTGACCCTTCTAGAATTAGAAGTATTGGAGGAGTCTTTATGGTTAAAATCTCATACGTCTGGGGTTGGTACTATTTCACAAATGGACTTTAATGAACCTGTTATTTTAAATTCTGAGCCGCTTTCTGAACCTAGCATTTCCCATGTTTTGAAAGGTTTTTTTCCACTAGTTGACCCGAATCCTGCCATTGTGAGTCATCCCTCACCTTCTCTGACAGATTTTCCATCTAATCCCATTTTACCTTCCATTTTAACCATATCTCTTGTTTTTGATGAGAGGATTCTTCCGGGGTATACAAAACCAGAGGGGGATGATCCTTCACTTCATGTTGCACTGGACTCTCTCATACCATTTATTAAAGACCCTAGCTCTTCTGTTAATCTCCCCATCTACCTTGGAAAATCTGTTATGAACCCCGTGGATACCATGGGTGAGTCAAATAACTTGAGTTTGAAGAAAGCCATTGATGGGGAAAATTTTGCATGGTATAGGGGCATTGGGATCGGTTACTCTCCTATCAAAACTAGAAGTGCCAGGAAAAAGACGAGTGTGGAACTTCCTACTCTACAGATTCCACACTTTCCACTGATAGTGGGGCACTTAGAGCAGTGAAGGCCCTTGCTTGTGCCAAGTGATGATTTTTCTCTCCCTAAACCTTAGGGGGACCGAAGGCACCCTAAAAGCGGCCTCTTTCCATAGTGTAATGGAGAAAACTCACCCTAATTTGGTATTTCTGCAAGAAACGCTTGTCTAGGCTCAAAGTTCCAAGTCCTTTATGCAAATTTTCTACCCAAATTGGTTTTGTGTAGCTGTAAATTCTTTTGGTACTTCTGGTGGTTTACTGGCGGTGTGGGACCCAAATCTTTTTAATTTTACCCCAACCCTCACTGTCGGCGATCTCTTATTGACAGGTACTTGCTTAGCAAACAATTTGGAGATTACTCTTTTAAATTGCTATGGGTCGTGCGTGGATAAAATAATCTTTTGGAATTTAGTGGCGGATTATAGATTATTAAGTATTAAAAACCTAATATTAGCAGGAGATCTGAATATTACTTTGGCTTCAAATGAAACTTGGGGTGAAGGGGTAACGGTGAGATTAGATGATTACTACAAATTACTTTTTCAGAACAATAGTCTTATTGATGTGGAGCCAGTTAAAGTTGTTCCTACCTAGAGGAACAGTAGGTCGGGCACAAATGCTATTTGGAAACGTCTTGATAGATTTATTGCATCCGAAGAACTACTATCAAGTATAGACCACTTTAAGTCTTGGGTCGAATATCCTTATGTATCCAACCATGCCCCTGTACTATTACAATTGGATGTCACTCCTCTTTACAAAGCTTACCCATTTAAATTCAATTCCAATTGGTTAATGGAGTAGGATTTTGAGGATTTAGTTCTCGCCCTATGGAATGATAAAAAATTCCTAACTGAAAGCAACAAACAAAATCGCCTGGTGTGGAAATTAAAGGAGCTGAAGGACGCCACAAAAAAATGGAAAAAGCTTGTTTATTAAAGGAAGCAAGTTACTTACTGCATCTAGAGGGAGAAATTAATCATTTGCTTTATTATGACACTAGTATTATGAGAACTCCAGAGGAGGAAATCAAACTAAAGGAGCTTGAACTCATCATGAAAAATTATCTAAAAAGAAAAGAAGAACTATGGCATCAGAGAAGCCGTGTTATCTGGTTAAAGAGTGGCGATGGAAATACTAAATTCTTCCATAGTTTTGCAAACTACAGAAGAAACAAAAATTGTGTTTGGGAAATCTTCACTCGAGCTAGGAAACTTTGAAATCTGTTGCCACGAATTATTACAAATATTTTTTTAAAGCTGAGGAACAACCCCAAATAACAGATCAGGTAAGAGTAGTTAATTTTTTTAAGAAATTCATTACAGAGGAAGATGCAAGAACTTTATTCAGACCAGTGGAGTCTACTGAATTAAAAGTAGTACTTTCTTTTTTCAAGCGAGATAAGAGCCTGGGGCCCGATGGGTGGACGGTCGAGTTTTTCTCTCATTTCTTTGATCTTGTTTGTGGTGATATATTGGAGTTGGTGGAAGAAACAAGAACAAAAGGATTGACTGCAGGAGGATTAAATTCCACTTTCTTGGCATTAATACCAAAAGTTAATAACCCTCATACTTTTGGTGATTTTAGGCCAATTTCCTTGTGTAATCTTATATACAAAATAATCACTAAGATTATAGAAAATAGGTTGAAACCTTTTTTATCGAAGTCACTATCCATGGAGCAGCTGGGGTTCCTGAAAGGTCACCACATTCAGGATGCGATTGGCACTGTTCACGAATGTCTCCATAGCATAAAAAAAAGTCTTTAAAATCTTTACTTCTAAAATTGGATTTACAAAAGGCTTACGACTGCATCAATTGGGACCTGTTAAGATTGATCCTAATTCAAATTGGCCTGGGGACTGATATGACAAAGTGGATTATGAGTTTCATTTGTTCATCGACATTTGCAATTTTAGTAAATGGAGAAGCTACTGAATTTTTAAAAAGCGGAAGGGGATTGCGCCAAGGATGCCCATTATCGCCACTCTTATTTATTATGGTAATGGAGGGACTAAGTATTCTCTTAAAAGAGGTTCAACAAAAGGGTCTTCTAACAGGTATAAAATTATCAAGGACTTTAATAATTCTTCATATTCTTTTTGTAGATGATGTTGTTATTATGACAAATGCAACACTAAATGAATGGTGGGAGATTGATAAAATTATCAAACTATTTTTTTTAGCATCCAGCTTAGTGGTAAATCTACAAAAATCGGTGGTACTTCATGAAGGTCTCACACAACAAGAGCTAGATCATTACAAAGGTTTTTTACCTTATTGTTTCACTGACCTGTCTTTTGGTTTCAAATATCTTGGGTATCATTTGAAAACAGGTTTACAACGAATTGAATATTGGAATTGGATGCTTCAAAAATTTGAAAGGAATATTGGAAATTGGTGTTACAGGTAGTTGACTTTGGGAGGTCGACTTACCCTTTTAAGATATGTCTTAGAATCGCAGCCTGTTGATTGGATGTCACTTGAGATTATTCCACTTACTATTTTAAACAACTTGAGAAAAATCATGTTCAACTTCTTATGGAAAAGTAATTCTGATTCAAAGTCCTTTCATCTTTGTAAATGGGAACGACTCACCATACCAAAGTGTTATGGTGGATGGGGTTTAAGAAATCTAATTGATTTCAATAAGGCATTGGCGACACATACACTTTGGAGGGTCTTAAAGAATGAAGGTATATGGCATAATATTATTATGGATAAATACTTACCCCATTCGACTGTCAATATCTGGTTCAGGTCTCCTTCCTTCATCTATTTATCRGCTTCAAGATTCTGGAAGGGACTGATGAATACTACTCAGTGGATAACACAATGGCTAAGTTGGTCTCCGGGAAGAGGTCAACACATAGAGATTGGCAGAGATCACATCCTAGGTATGGGAAATTTAGTTATCCTCTCTCTATCACTTATAGAGGCTTTAAAAGAGCGGAATATCTTTTATCTTAATCAGGTCAGATCTACAGTGGAGAATCGGTCAAACACTGTGTGGCTCACAAATGAGGATCTAAACTTACATGAAGAGTTAGGGAAGGAATGGAATTTGTACCAAAAAAATCTTATCGATTCTGGAGCTCTCATTCAAGAACATATATATGGCCATGATGTCTACAAAGGGAATTCAAAAAATTAGAGGTTGGCGGAAGACTTATTGGAAATGGAATCTTCAGTTGAAAATAAAGTGTTTCCATTGGTTAGTTGCCGAAAACAAAATATTGACTTGGGAAAATTTAATGGCAAAAGGATGGGAAGGACCTTCTAGATGCTACTTATGCAAATGTGAAATTGAAAATACTGATCACCTCTTTATCCACTGTATTTTCATAAAATCTGTTTGGGATCGTCTGGCAACAATTCTAAAATTTAAATTATGCTAGAAGGGGAGAAATTTCACTGATTGTATGCAAACCTGGGTAAATGAAAAAAAGGTTCCATATTTGGTAGCAGCGCATACCTGTTGGTTTACTTGGATCGAAAGAAACCGAGCGATCTTTGAAGATTGGAACCCATCTATTCATTATGTTATTCCAAAGATTCTAGGCCTCTTAAGTTATGAACAGAAAGATTTTACTACTCCTCTCAATCGATCTATATTGATTCAAGCCAGAAGGGATATGATCACTACCTAGTTCGATGGTGCGGCTCAGGTGGATGGTCGAAACTGTGGATCAGGAGGTATTATAAAGAACCCAAACATGACAGTTTACAAATGGTTGTTAAACTGTGGTACTAGTACAAATAATAAAGCTGAATTAATGGGCATTTGGGCATCACTCAGATTGGCCATCCATCTTCCTATCCAACGTATACAAATCATGGGTGACTCAAGAGTCATAATTGACTGGTTAAACAACAAAGCGAATTTCCATTCAATTTCCTTGGAAGGTTGGAAAGATATGATCAAAGTATTAATAAATGATTTTCAGGATATCAGCTTTAACCATGTCTACAGGGAGTATAATTCAGAAGCAAATCCACTATCAAAGTTGGCACTAAAGGAATCAAGAGGCGAAATTACTTATTATCAGTGGAAAAATGGATTGGAGGGAACCAAAAATTATCTTGATCTTTACTAATTTTCATGTTTATCTTTCAAATGCAAGTATAGTTATCGAGATACTGATCCTAGATTTTGGTTATCCTTTTTGTTTTTTCAGATATAGGAAGGATTTTCCTGATTGCCACATCTTAATGGAACTAGAGTAGTTTTATTGTATTGGGAATGTAGCTTTCTCAGGATGTACTTTTTTGGGACTTTTTGGTACTATTGTTGATGAACTGTTATTGTAAACAAATTATATCTTCTTAATATAATTGAGAAATTTTTATATTGGAAAAAAAAGCAATGCATTGATATTATGGATCGAAAAATTTATGTTTAAGCAATAATATTCTAGATTGGAATACTATTTCTTTGTCTTAATTTTTATAAATTTATTTAATAATATTTAAATTATATATATATATATATAATTATTTGTATTAAATATTTAATTTATAAATCAAAATTAAATATTATATATAATTATAAAAAAAATTATAGTAAAATTTTGGGCATTGAAATTTGATGTATTTCTAAGTTTGAAGGAAATAGTGAAGTTATTAATATCTTGTTAGTGTTACAATATCTCAATTAAGAGTTCAAACATGTCATTTATTAGAATTGAAGCTAGGTGGGTAGGTTAACAATCATTTCTCCCAACCATCCAAACTAGATCCAATTAACTTAATGTATATATACATACTAAAATTAATAATAAAATAAACATTTTAAAATCTAATAAATACTATATGCTTGTTTATAATGAATATCTATTTTGATATGAGGGTAATAATGAAGATAAGAAACTTTTAAATCATATAAAAAAAACAAGTATGGGGTACAAAGGGTTGCTCTTTAAATCTCACAAATACCATGTGAGTGCTTATAAGAGGTATTTATGGTTTTCAATTTATTTTACATAATGGTAAATAATGAAGGGGACTTTGAAATTATATGGAAAAACAATTTTTTTAATTGTTAATAATAAAATTTGTGGTAAATGCTAATTTTTTTTATAAGAGGTTATTCATAATTTTAAATTGATTTATCATTAGGGGAATATATAAATAAGAGGAGGATGTGGTAAATTCTAAAAATATGGGTAATTTTTATAAGTCTATGAACGCATGTGTTTTGAACAATTTTTATTAAGTGACAATATGCCTTTGAGTTAGTTGGATATGAGAAAGCAAATATCAAGTTGGATATGAACAACAATTAATTTGTAAGCCCCCGGATGGGGTGACATGGCGGATGATGAGGACACGTGGGTGCAAGCAGGGAGGCGGTGGCATAGCACTCACCGGCCCGCATCAAAACGCCATTAATTAGACATGAATTCCCACATTTGCATTCAAACGCGGAGCCTGCTTGCACAAGGGGAGGGTACCCGCACTCAGTCTCAGACTTTAATGGTGGGCAGGATGGCGGTGGCTATCGGAATAAGCGTAATGCTCGGGCTCATAGCTTGCATTGCACCTCCTGGTAGTCGAAAGCTCCCGAGAACCCCTGTCTCACAGCAGCATTGGGATCGTCGTGCTCTAGCTTTCGTAAGCCTGGTGCGGCCGCTTCGCTTGGCCGCATTGACACTCTGCAACGCCATGCCAAGACTGCGAGGAACACCACGAAGGGGGGTTGCTTGGCATGCAGCGAAATCACGGCGTAAGAGAAAAGAGGAGTTTGAAAGGGCAATTGCAGTGGTGGCCAGGCGAAGAAGAATGCAGGGAATGGCAATTGTTGAAGAGGAGATCCCGGCCGAAGGCACAGACAGCCCCCCTGCACATACTTTATTCACGGTCCCGGAGAATTGGCACCCCTGCACGCATTTTGGCTTGGACAGCACTCCAGGAATGGCAAAAGGAACGAGCTCTCAGGGCGGCATCAACAACGAAGAACATTATTCTCCCTGCTACATAGAGGAGGAAATTCCTCCTGAACCCGCCAAAGCAGACACTGAAGGCAACAAGCATGGCGCGACCGCAGACAATACGCAGGCACAGCCCTCCTCGGTCAACGAAGGTTACCTCAACCTCATCTTTGAGGTGCGGAATCTACTCGACGACCAGACTTTTCGTATCATGCGGCTGGAGCAGAGGCTAGACATGTTTTTCACGGCGCACTCAAGAGCTACGCCGAAGAAACAATGCCCAACATGTGC
>JASDQU011248745.1:0-15006 GCA_032191745.1 Picea mariana
GGCATATCCCGAAAGAGCTAGCGATATTTCCCAATAGCCACACAAAATCCGATCAAGGTGCAATTGCAGCCCACAATTTCCACCTGGGTAGATGTCCTAAAATTTAGTCACTAGGTACCTCGGTCAAAGTGTGGCATTTAGATTTTCGGCCTAAGAAATGGGTCACGGGCTAGATCCCGTCCAAGAGGTGGGTGCCTCAAGGGGGGATGCACAAAACAACCAGACATCGGCCTTCAACCCTTCACAGGTATCTCTCTGTCTTATGGTGTTAGGAACACTTGACTTGGAGGATTTTCAGTTCCCTATTTAACAACTTCTATGGTTTTTACAATGTGAGAACTAGATGACAGGGAGTTATTTGGATGCCTATCCCAGAAATCTTACCTAGACTAAAAAATTTCTTTTGGCACCTCCTGTGGAGAAAAACTTAGTGATTTTTTAGAAAAAATTTAGATGTAGTTGTTTTGAGAGGTTGGGGATATGAACCAACCTCGTTGAAATTAAATGGGAGTGGATAGTTTCATCAAGAAAAGGGTGGGGTGTTTCGAAATCTTTTTGGAGGAAACTTACTTTGACCTCCACGTTTCAAGAAGAAGCTATGTGAGTGATAAGTGACTTTTGTGTGTGAATGAGTGAAAGTGTGTCAATTTTTAATGAATTAGGTGTCACCTTGCTGCATGTGGACTTCGTTTGGTTCTTACAAGTGTTGATTACCTAATTAACTAAGTGTCTTTGGTACAACCTTGCGTAATTCAAAAGTCCCTAAGAAGCTAGCATGTGGACATGTGGGTCCGTTACTATTCTTTAACTCCATATTGTGATGTAATCTAAGAAAATCTTTGAAACTATCCTAGATTGTGATCATGTGGACATGTATGGGCTTGTTACAAAACCTTTAGACTTCCCTAGTGATTTAATCTAAGAAAGTGAATTTCAACACTATCCTATCTTTGTAGCATGTGGGCATGTATGGGCCCGTTACAATATTAAGATGTGTTTTGAAAAAAATAAGCTAAGAGGAGTCCCAAGAAGGGTTGTTGTCCTCTCCTAAAGGTTTTAATCTTCTTAAGGAAGATGAAATTGTTCCACAATCTTTTTCTGATTCTCAAGGTTGCTTGGAGACGCAAGAGAAGAGCATACTAAGCGATTGTTATCCAACTTCTAGTCCCAATGCAAGTTAAATGTGATTACAAATGATTTCCAACTTATATTTTTAGCCAAAACAAGCCATCCATGTGGCGAAAATGAAAGCAAAAGAGGAAATAATGATTTTAACCCCCTAAGTGCTTATGTGTTTTGACTAATCCCTTTATATGAAGAGGGGATTAAGTGTGGTGCAACTTAAAACATGCATGAAATCACTTTAAGAAGGCTAAGGGCCTTCCCCAAATCTCAAAAACCTTACAATGTAAAATTTTTTGCACAGGTGTACGGGTCTCAGTGGAGACAGAGACGCACAGAGCGCATGTGTGCAAATCGAAACGAGCTAATAGGCGCATGTGCGCAGAGCAGAACTGTGACTTGGGTGCATGTGTGCATGATGCACGTCTCTGAGCCAAAAATCCCGTGCACAGATGACACACGGTCGTCAATGAAAATTCTAGATGGAATTCTCTCAATTCACCTTGGAATTGGATGATTGGCAGGTCGGCTTAGGCCAATTAATGCACCTACAAGTTAAATAAACCAAAAGAAGAGCTAGAAAAAACCAAATGGGGTAGGAAATTGATACCTTTCCCCGGTAGAGTCGTCAATCTTTTGCACCTCTTTCATCACCTTAGTGAGCAAAATAGAGGTGCTTGCAAGCTTAGTTGGGTTTGCTAAGCAGGACAGTTGTAAGGAAAAGGGTTAGAGAAAGAAATACAAAAGAACAACTAAGAATTAAACTAAGAAATAAAACAACAACTAAATTAATGAGCATAGGGACATAAGAACAAAAGAAACAATTAGACCCTTGTCACCAATGATAAGGTTGATATTAGTGAAAGAAAATACCAAGAAGAAAGAGGACTATGAGTCCCTTCTTCCTCCAAGGGAGGGCTCTTGGACCCCGACAAATAAGCTCTTCTTACAACTTTGAAAATGAAAATGAAAATGGTGAAAGAATTATTTGTTAATCCACTCAAGGGGTGAGATGGATTGCTCAATGCAATGATGCAAGTATACTCTTGGTAAGGATAAAATATTCCTCAAGAGAATAATGGCAGTATAACTTTGCTATGAATTCCTTGAAAAATGAAGTGTATCCATGGCCTTCTTATAGCATTCCTTTGAGGTATTGTCCAACTAGTTTGTAATGTGTAAAGAGGCTAATTTGGGCATTTATAGGTCTTTGACCAGCCACTCAGTCGAATCCAGTCTAGATTTGAGTGTCAAATCAACTTGGAAGCTGAACCAGAAGTGGGTGGGAGGTCGACCACTCTCATAAATGCGTCGTTTCTCAGGTGCGTGTCTTTTTGCAACGATAGTCGCACATCGTGTGCATGTGCATGATTTCTGCATTTTTGTTTTGCGCATGTGTGCGATTTCTGTGTTTTTGTTTTGCGCATGTGCACGATTTCTGCGTTTATGTTTTGCGCATGTGCACGCGCGCCCTATGTCTTCATAGCGCCCTTTAATTTTTGCACTAGTTGTATAGTTTTTGACCCTTTGGAAATGTTTTTGTGTTAATTCGGGTCCATGGGTGACCTCATAACTATTTGACGATGTTGAATTCTTGTAACCATTTGCGGACAAAATTTCAGTGATAACAGTTATGAGTACCATAGTGGACTCTGTAAAATACCACTTGATACTCTACATCTCTCATCTTGACTCATCTAATAATATGTATGATGCCCTAACTAACCTCTTCTCAGTCAGAAACATTGGACAAGTAATGAGTCAGAAGAATGAGCTCGGTGACATGAAAATGAATGATGATGACAACATAACATATTACTTGGTAAGAATCTCTCAGTTAAGATATCAACTACAAGTTATTGAAGAAATCATTTCAAAAAAAAAACTAGTAAATATAGTACTCAATGGCCTTCCCAGGACATGGGATGAATTTTCCGCAAGCATTAACACAAGAAAGGAGTATCGCACATTGGAAGAACTTTGGACTTGTTGTGCACAAGAAGAATTGAGGATTAGCGCAAAAGAGAAATTCCAAAGGAAAGATCATGATCAATCCTACACAAAAAAGTTCAAGAAATTTAGGAATAAGAAGAAGTTTGACTCAAGGAAGAAACCAAATCAAGAGAAGGATATGTCAAAAATACAATAATTCAACTGTCGAAAATGTGGTCACTAAAAGAGTCATTGTCCTGAGTTAAAGAAAAGGAAGGGAACACACAAAGCAACAGTTGCCGAAAAAAAGGAACCCCCAAAGAAATCCAAACAAGATGAAGCAGATTTATTCTTATGGTCAAGGTAACAATGTTCTTCTGTAACATAGTCCTTGTACATACCATGTTTACATAGTTCCTGTATATCTATTTCTTAGAAGATAAGATGGTCAGTGAAACAACACCTGTGGAAGAATAACAAGATAAGGATTACTAGTCAAGTAATGTATCTGAAAAGATGAAGTACATTGACAGTCCTTGGTAACAATTCTTGTGGAAGCTATTATATAAGTAACAACTTCCAGATAAGCTGAAATCAGAATCAAACTTGAAGAGACCCAGAAAAAATTCAAAAATCAAGAGGAAATTAGAAAAAGACTTGTGACACTTTGCAGAAGGCAAAAAGGATGCAAACAGAAGCATGGACTTTCTTAGATAGAGGGAGCTAATTATAGAATTCCAAAAAGAAGAGCATGCATTCATACATGAAGCAAGGATTAGGAGGGAGCTAATCCTAAATGATATGATCCATTGAGGATTATGAAGTATATTTCCACGTTCCCATTGAAAGTAGCAACACTTGTTCAGAAGAAGTTTTCTTCGAAAATAATCCTTAAAGTATCAATTAATTGGGTTTCAACTCGGATCGTTTTATTATGGTTTTGTTCGATTAAAAAAAACTTAATATGGCCACATAACTTATGAATGGTGTCTCGGGTTCAGGGTTTTCATTGTCAATGTCATGGCCCAGTTCTCAAGGATCCTAGTAATTAAAGAGTAATGATGATTATCTTGCACCTTTTGATCTTAAGAAATTATGGTCGACCATCGACAATCTTTGTTTTAAAGTCTGTCACTATTGCAATATGGTCGAGGGTTTTCCTCTATAATAATATAAAAGGGTGAAGATTTCCAATGACCTTGAACTTGATAATAGTAAGCACATTCCAAAACCATGCATCCCTGAACATGTTGGAAATCACTGAAAACCATTGTTTTGAAGTCAAACATCAACATTGAAGGGTTTTGTTTTTCATTTTGTACATTATTGGAAGAAAAATTTGTCTATTATGAGGATTCTCGATAAGATTATGTTTTAGATATCATTTTCGGGATTAACTGCCTAGTGTAAGTCATTAATCTATGACCCATATCCATGAGTATTAGTCACAACTGACTAATACTCATGGATATGGGTCATAGATTAATGACTTACACTATGTAGTTAATCCCGAAATTGATATCTAATATGTTGCACTGCGAAAGCCCCTCTATGCTAAGATTATGTTTTGTTGATTGTTAAATATTTAGTGTTGAGTTGATTGATTCCAAAACCTAGTCAAGGATAATTCTATCTATTGGAAACGACCTCTTTCGGCTCAAAACCCTACTCAAAATTTGGAGAAAGTTGGTTAGTTTTTCTTATTGTTTACGATCCATTGTGTATTATCATGATCAATGATGGTTCAAATGGTTGATTTTTGTCTATGTTTCGATTCTGGAAGAATTAAAGGTACGGGCGACAATGTGGATTATTCTGACATTCTGGAGGAGAATGAGCATGGTCACTTCTATATAATAATGATGTATTCATTTTAAATAAATTGCCACACTTTTGTATAGACATAGACTGGTATAGTTGGTGAGATCGGTCATATTCTTCAGGATTTAACTTTTTTTTAATGACATTGGAAACTTATTTGGATGGTTGGTTCACTCCATGTATATTCTCATAAAATTTTATGTCTTGCCTCAGTTGTGCATAATTAGAGAATGACCCTGCTGAAAAAGAAAGATTTTAAGACTGAGGCAAAGCTTGGTATGGTTTAGTATTGATAATTTTTCATTAGTAATATTAATAATCACATTTAACTGGAATCATTTTAGTTTTTTCCCCTTGTCATAATCTCACTTTATGTTCATTACAAATCCCTTCCATTCTTCCTAAATTCCATTTTGATTCCATGCTCCAATTACATGATTTTTAAGTGATGGCCCATTAGACTGGTGATATAATTTGTAACACCCATATAGGATGTTAAACAATTAATATTTCATTAAATACATACACAATAACCACTTTGTTTTAGAGTAATTTCATTGATTTTCATTTACACAATTCTTCTACATTTACTCAATGATAAATCTAGATAACATGATGAAATAATTAATATGTTAACTCTATGATTTAGAACCTAAAACAAAAGTATATACAAAATATCAATAACCAAATACCACCGAAAAATACCTCCTCCTTAGCTTCTCGAAGATTTTTGGTTGTAATGTAGTCCTGGGCGCTTCCAAGCATTCTTTTCCTGCTTGTCCAGAGTGAAACAACGAAATCCTCCCAGCCAACTACGAGCCTTGCCAACTTCCTAGCTCCAAGAAACCTTTCGGTTTCTTGGCCCTCTGTGCCTGTGACTCCAAGAATAGAAAAGCACAAATTCTCAAAGAAAACTATCACAAGAATTATATCTTCCAAGAATTTCACAACTTCTCATCATGCTCAAACCTCTCCATCCTCCCTTCCTCACCACTTCTTCTCCCTATTTATCAAGTTTTCATACACACTTCCCCAAGTCTCCTCAACCACCCTCATTATTATCCATCAACCTCCCTTATCTAGTTTTTTTGGAAAAAGATTAAAATAAAACTAAAATATAAATGACTTGCATTAAACAACAATAAACAAAATGAAAAGTCTTTCTTCTCATGCTAGCTAATAAATGTAATTTGACAATTTTCTCCAAAATGTACATAGCACCCCACCATGCTCATTTAATCTATCATACCCACCATTTATCAAAGTCAAGAAGGTATTTAATGCTTCTAGATATTTTGCATGCAATATAATTTACTTATTCAATAATCATTCAATTAAATAGTTAATAATTTACTTTAACAATTAATACATTAATTAATTGTACTAGTGTACATAGGTAGGGTATGTGTGTGTAGCTAGCGAACACATATATCATGTATATACTAATGATAAAAAGCCATTGCCTCTATTGCATAGTTCCTATATGATCACCAAGACATGTAGGACAATAGATCAAGTAATGCATCATTTAATAATCTTAACGATCAAAATTACACCAATTCATCAATAACTCATTATCACACTTAAAATATCAATATGAAATCAAAGAGGGTTTTAAACATGGTAGGTTCCAAGTGAGTAAACAATAGTGGCATCTCTAATCCCCAATCAGTATTCTCAACTAACATCGAAGCATCCGTCCTTCCTAACCTACTTCCATCTTCCATCCTATCCTTTCCTCTATTGGACTAAGCTGTAGCGTCAACTATATTGACCTAACTCCATATAGAACCCATAAGCAGAAGTGTCATACATCTCAACCAAGCTTCCCCAACAGGCAACTAGCAGTCGCCATCACACATCTAGGGGAGCGTGACTCCACACAGTCCTCCCACGACTCTAGGTTTCGGAGGATAAACGATGGGAAATACCTCCACCCCTCCTTATAGAACTAGGGTCAACATAACTAGAAGTCGCCATCACATGTCTAGGGGAGTGTGACTTCACACATCCCTCCCACGACTCTAGGTTTCGAAGGATAAACGGTGGAAAATACCTCCACCCCTCCTTATAGAACTAGAGTCAACACCCTACATCAAGCCTTATTGTGCAACTATTGTTCTTAGAGTCACGTCATCAAACACCACTCTGGGAAAGCTGTGTGTCCTGTCAAAACCACACTCACCATAAATCATAGCAATATTTTGAATCATAAATTAAATAATAAGTACAACATATAACATATACTATCTTCTTGATATCTACGATATCCAAGTCACCTCAACACTACAGTCATTTGGCTATCGCATAGCTCATTAACCTGCAAGTTAATTCACCAATAACTCATATCTATGCATAGACATAATAATTTCATATAAGGATCCATATTTGTATTGACGTTCAATTTGAGAAATGCAGGTTTATTTTTATCATGCCTGACATATGTTATGCATTCACATCATAACTTGAACTAGTATCCACGTACCTAAATTCCACATTTTAACTTTCATTTTTAAACAAACCAAAGAGATATCATCATCATGAGTTTACAACAATGAAATTAATATCATGCAACCCATAATTAGGTCAATATGTACATATCTCAAATATCTATCCCAATCTAATTGAGCCCAAACAAATTTTAAGGATTGAATTACTAATATGAGTAAACAATCAATGTTCTAACTCCCTAAAGGCCAAGATATGGGGCATTACATACACCCACCCTTAAAGAAACTTCGTCCGGAAGTTATGGTCAAAATGACAGGTAATTATAATGCATGGTGTTTACATATCCCTAGGGTTAACTCTTGAAGAATTTTTACTTGGTTATTACCTTGATTGGAATATCATAAAGTCATCACTATGCTACTACTATGTTAGCAATAAGGGGAAGACCTATCTTATTCTTGGTAAGATTCATGATTTTACTAACCAAGTCTTGTATTATATTCACTATAGTTCTAACTTAATGATAAAATTTCCATTAACTATCATATACTATAAAAGCCAAATTTTATAAAGAATTATAAACTTAAGAGTTTTGTGTTCCTTTATTTATATTAAAAGAGTAAGTTAAACATCTCAATAATTATTTAGTTTATCTAAAATGTTATCAATCTTCAACCAAATTATAATATAATAGGTTGTTATTATTTTCTTATACCATGTTTAGGGTTATGATCATTCCCAAATAAGAAGAAAAAAAAAATTCATGGTACAACTACTAAGTGTCTTCCGTGATAGAGAATATTGTGTCATAATAGTCCTAATCTTGTGTTATACTAGTCTCATTCAACCTTCACTTGATTAAAACATGTTGAGTCTTTTAATATATTAACTGAGACTGTCCCTATTTAGAAGACACCTCACTATGTCTCGATTGTATGCTATTGCCACTTATAAATTAATTAACACAAAGACACGCTTATCTTCTATATTTATTCTCCCTGTGTTCCATATAGGACCACCCCATAGTTAAAGTGTAGTCTTCTAGTTGACTACTAGATAGAACCTTATCTCATCATCCATTATCTGGTTAAGTGAATCTTATATTAAGTTCGATATAAATTCCATCAAGTCATAGATACCATCCCACCTATTATATATATTGACTTTGATTATCATTCTAACTTGACAATACATATGCCATCACTAATGAGATGGGCACTTCTTTCTTTCTTTCTTTTTTTTTCCTTATGGGGAACATTGAATAAGACACTGCTAATTAACTATCATGTTATGTCATCACTTCATGGTTTGTTTGGTCATTTTCCTCAACCTCACCTTCCTCTTAGGTCATATAAAAAATAAAAAATAAAAAATAAAATAGATCTCATCCAAGTTAAATGTTGAGTGGTTGAGTGGTTAAGTCAATTGGATTTAGCTTGAGTGGTTGGGAGGAATGATTGTTATCCTCCCCACCCAATTTCAATTCCTGTAAGTAACATGTTGATCTCATAACAAATATATTGTTGAGTATAGGATTGTCTTCATCATAATCAAGGCAAACCATTCTTTCTATCCAAAATTCACTATTACAAACGTACTTATACATAAAGGGAACCATGTTGACACTTGAGTTAGTGAACATTTTGATATTCAGAATAAATATACTATGGGTTCATTCCAAAATATTTAGTCACTTATCCTTAAAGTATTCTCTTCTCACCATTGTATTTCGCATGTCACAAAATTATATCCTCTATACCTACAAAATACTTACCAACTCTTGGCTCTAGCTCTTTTCTTATCCATCCCTAGAAATTTCAAATTCTCCCCTTACTATGAAGAAGTTTAACAATGGGAAGAAAATGTTCGTCATTCCTCATCTACAATTATTTATTTATTTATTTTCAACATAATTTCTTCCTAGGAAAAAAATCATTTCTAGACCGAATAACGCATTTGAAGGAGTGTGCTCCCATTTATACAACCCACCCCTCTTACAAGGGACTTATGCAAAATAATCCATAACACTCCATTGAAATTTCTACTATGGAATAAATTTATGAGTGAAAGTGTTGCCCTAATCCCAAGGGATACCCCCTTTTCTCAAAGCATTTTTTCATTTCTTTTTCTTATTCAATCAATATTACCTAAGGTATTTATCACTCATCTTACTAATGTTAGCAACACTCTAAAAGATATACATGAACTCGACTACTCTGGTATGATCAAGTAAATTCAACAATTAAACATGAGTTGACTTAACATCACATTGGGCAGTAGAAACTTGTCAATATGCCCATCACACATTATGATTCAAATAAACATATTGTCACAATATTTCATTTATCATTCTAAACACAAGTTCTAGGTTCACGAAATAGGCCCACTTACAGTATGCCATATCACCACACTAACCTAGATAATTGATTAAAGACAATCCATAACTGCTATTATGGTAGACTTGGCACTACTCTCTCTCTAAGGTCAATACTTTCCCACTCACACTTAGTATAGAAGCAGCAAAAGGGCACAAGCTATGCCCCTAAGCTAGAAAAACTTGTAATGGCACACCATATGAAATTATCCATTAACTAAGTAATATTTTACTAGCCAATGATAAATTTCTACATGACCTTCTCTCTATGGAGAATAAGTATCACCAGAAAATCCATAGATCTTCTCATACACGCATCATATAAGATGCAAGAATTAAGAGCATATCACATCATTAGTTGTTTCTCATAATCATAAATATTATGGTGACTTAAAAGTTCATTGATTTCCTCATGAAACCATGAATGCCTTTCTCGTAACAATGATATGTCCTTCACTCTTAGCATTACTAAGGTTAGATTCTCCCTTATGATCAATACAAACTATTCTTAAGGCCTTCCACTTACTTACAAAGTGGGGAAACACCCCTAAATCATACATCACACAATGTTTCCCATGTCAACAAATTATTTTCTAGGTTACAAGATTTGTTTGAATACGATCACCCTTAACCTTAAAAGATATCAAGTTGGACTTTAATTATAATGTGCACTTTGAGTTCTCTATTGCACACTCTACGACTTAGATTCCATACTCTAGCTTCAAAGGGTCATGATGCTAAGATTAGAGGTTGTCTTGCTCACAATGTCATGTACTTTCACAATGCTTTGAATGCATTAAAATTCCTCATAAAATCCACTCTTAAAGTGACTTGGGTTGAATACCATTTTATTATTATTATTATTATTATTATTATTATTATTATTGATATTTTCACTAATATATATATATATATATATATATATATATATATTATTCTCCACTTTTTCTTTTATAACTATTTTTGTATTTAAGCTCTTATTTCCTCATAGGAATTTATTAGTTGGTAAGTGGCTTATTATCTTACAAAAATAATTCCACCTTCACTTAAAATCTTGGCATATGGAACATATATTTTCCATGTTTTTGGTTCGCGTGATTTAATTATTGAAATTATTGCTATAGATTGTTGCACTCCTTTCTTGCAAAAATTATAGCTCAGCCTGTGACACTCCTTGCTTGCTAAGCGGTATACCAAAAAGAGAGAACGAAGAAGGAGATATGTCACCGGAATTATATCTATAACATGGATCTATGTCGATTATCAGAGATGCGACGGGTTGATTATGTAGAAAAAGCAGGTGCAGGAATAACAATTCCCCAATCGATCAAAGTTAATGGAAGGTGCGTAGATGTTGCCAGAAGATGTATAGAGTCATGAAGGGTTAGCGTGCACGTTAATTAATCCACATTACAATGTGCAGAAGGAGTACCCGTATTGAATTTGAAGATTTTATGAAGCATTTAATGGTCATTTCTTCATCCTCTCGCAGAGGTACCAGTCTTATCGTTCAAAATATCTAATGGCGTGAGTCATAAGTGTGCCCATACTTCTTGCTAGTCCACCTACAGGGTGGTTTTCACTGGGTTCCTATGAAATTAACTCTAACAATTAGGTAGATTATCTATCAATAATTTGACTGCATTTAAGACTCACGAATAAAAAAAAATTAATTGTGGTTCACGCATTTAACACTCATGAATAACTTTTGTGGCTCAGACACCGACTACATTTAACACTTATTTTTTTTACTATAAGACTAAGGATGTCGATGATGTGGGTGTTAATGCCACCTGGATTGGAAAGCGAGATCGAGGACAATGACCTTAATATATTTAATTCAAGACTTGTTTTGGCCTCTCCACAACTGCAACAAATGCGACTACATTGTTATCTTGGGTGTTATTGATCATGAGTATTTCCACAAATGGACCAGTAATAGGGTAACATGTCGTGATTGGTTTCAATTAAGTTTAAAGGAAGGACTTACAGTTTTCAGAGATCAAAAATTCTCATCCGACATGGGCAGTCGTGTTGTTACGAGAATTGCAGATGTGGTGAAGCTTCGTAATTACCAATTTCCTCAGGACGTTGGCCCCATGGCTCACCCCGTGCGTCCACATTCGTATATTAAGATGGACAATTTATATACTATAACGGTGTATGAGAAGGGTGCAGAAGTTGTTAGGTAAATCAGGGTTTCATAAGGGAATGGATGTTTATTTTCAAAGACATGACGGGCAAGCAGTAATGTGTGAAGATTTCTTTTACGCTATGCGTGATGCCAATGATGCAGATTTTTCAAATTTCTTGTTATGGTATTCACAAGCCGAAACCCCTGTTCTAAAAGTGAAATCATCCTACAACTTTGAGGGAAATACTTATACACTTAAGATCAGGCAAGAAATACCTTCTACTCCAGGTCAATCAATTAAAGAATTGATGTTTATACCTGTGGTTGTTGGGTTGTTGGATTCCAACGGAAAGGATCTGCCTCTCACATCAGTCTATAATGGAGAATCTCTGCATCCTTAACTAGTGAAGGTCATTTTGTTTCAACAGTAATCCTCGATATTGAAAAGGAGGAATAAGAGTTTGTCTTCGTTGACATTCCTAAAAGGCCAATTCCCTCTCTACTACACAATTATAGTGCTCCTACGCATCTTGTTTCAGATATCATTGACAATTATTTGTACTTTCTACTCGCACATGATATCTACATCCATCTCAAAAATGAGGCATATGAGAATTTCTAAATGCGGAGAAAAATTCTTCTGGATTCATGAAAAGGTCAAGGATGATTCAGAGGATGTATTTTGGGACACGGGGAGGTGAAAGGCCAAATACCTTATACAATTTCAATCAGGAGATGATGGGTGTGTTGCAAGATGGTACCAAGACAGAGTGGCAGAAATGACAGTGGTTGAGAAATCAGACCATGCAATTGGTAGAGAAGAAATGAATGTGCTTTTCTGTCGTTAGGGATTTGATTTTTATGATGCAAGAAAGAGATACGAGTTCATTAGGCTTAAATTTATCTTTATTTTGTTCATTGGGAAGGTTTTTAAGTTGGTAAATTGCTTGTTCCTCGTCAAAAGCCTTTTTCTATTTGGAATAACTCTCTCTCGAGAATATGTAAGCCATCTGTCCATGGTAACTTTAGGCCGACTGTGAAAACTGGCAATATTAGACAATTTCTGCCACTTAACTGACAAAAAGTTGTTCCTAGTTAAAACTTTCTGATTAAGAGCCTTTTCTATTATGAAGACTGTGAGTCTAACGATGGTAGATTTAAATTTATGGATCTTTAATTCCTCTAGCAGGGTTTAAGTCGTTAATCTTTGTATTTAATGCAAAAATCGTTTTCCTGTTAGGAACAATTCTCTCCTGAGACTAAGCTAATTTTCTTAACAGAACAATATGTTAGTAATGTGATAGTGTGTACATGTATCAATTGTTAATATGGCTACTAAGATCAAGTGTTTTTAGTTGTTTTATGTTGTGTGCTATTGGATCCTTCACTCATTATGAGAGGCTTTGTGAGGCCTCTCTAGGCTGGGTACCATTAGGCTCAATACTTCACTCTTCCAACCTATCTTGGTTGTTGGAGGCATCAAGTGCGAGGGCAATCCCACTAAATTGTCGGGTGGTTGTAGGTCAGTGTGAATCATGATACGGAGTTACTCTTGCATGAATTTCTTTGATCAATCAATTGTGCCACGGTTTTCTATATGGCTAGATAGTCAAATGTTGCATCATGCGCTAAGCACTTTGTGGGCGATGGCGGAACAACATACAGTATCGATGAGAAGAACACTGTCAGCAATTATAAACAATTAGTAGACATCCACGTGACCCCCCCTATTTTGATGCCAATGTCAAAGGAGTCTCCACCATTATGGTTTCCTATTCCAATTGGAATGGAATGAAGATGCACGCTAACCGTTTTCTCATTTCTCACATTTTTAAATAAGCAACTTCACTTCAAGGGATTTGTTATTTCAGATTGGCAAGGTATTGACAGAATAACTATCCCACGAATGCTAATTATTCTGTGTCGGTCTTCGAAAGTGTGGGTGCAGGGATTGAAATGATGATGGTTCCTTACAATTTTGTTGACTTTATTAATGACCTGGTTTCATACCCATGAGTAGAATAAATGATGCAGTTCAAAGAATTTTGATAGTAAAATTCACCTTAGGACTCTTTGAACATCCTATGGGCGATCCAAGCTTAGCCAACCAACTTGGCAATAAGGTGAAGTGTGCTATTTTTTATTCATGGACAATTTCTTATGAAGAATGGTTAAGACCTATGTTGTTATAAATTTGACTATGTTGGATTTCTCATAAATAGGCTTCAACATTTTACTCTTCTTTAAAATGGTATCTTCCACAATAGACCGCGTGTTCTTTCTCTTCTTTTGTTCTGCTGAATTTTGGTTTCTAGTCGGAATTTTAACAAAAGATAGTTTATGATATAGATAATCCATCCTACATAAACAAATTAATTACAATATAGATTTCATATGGACAATGTTGGTGGGAGCTTGGCGCTTGCCTTGCAAGTTGCAGTGCTTTGTTGTCGTAACATATAACAATCATTTTTGGAATAACAAGAGCACAAAGATTTGGCAAGAGAAGCTGTTAGGAAATCTGTAACAACCAAATTGGAATGCAGAAAAAGAGATATTGCTCTTAGAATGAAAAACTGTAAGGGAGTTTAAATGTAAGGATTATGAAACTGGGCATAGGCTACAGACCATGTTGGCACAAGACAAAATCCTGTTGTGGGTGGTCAAGCCCAGGTTTCAGTTTTGAAACCGGGCTCTGATACCATATGTAACACCCATCCAGGATGTTAAACAATTAATCTTTCATTAAATACATACACAATAACCACTTTGTTTTAGCATAATTTCATTGATTTTCATTTACACAATTCTTCTACATTTGCTCAATGATAAATCTAGATAACATGATGAAATAAGTAATGTGTTAACTCTATGATTTATAACTTAAAACAAAAGTATATACAAAATATCAATAACCAAATACCACCGAAAAATACCTCCTCCTTAGCTTGTCGAAGCTCGTCGGTTGTAATGTAGTCTTGAGCGCTTCCAAGCATTCTTTTCCCGCTTGCCCAGAGTGAAACAAAGGAATCCTCCCAGCCAAATAAGAGCCTAGATGACTTCCTAGCTCCAAGAAACCTTTCGGTTTCTTGGCCCTCTGTGCCCGTGACTCCAAGAACAACAAAGCACAAATGTTCAAATTAAACTATCACAAGAATTATATCTTCCAAGA
>JASDQU011248746.1:9713-29643 GCA_032191745.1 Picea mariana
GAGTAGTTGACACATGATTGGTACATACTTGGTACATGGTTGGATTCACTTATTTATGGTATAGGTTCATTATAGGTTGTTTGGTGCAGGTTGGTGCATGGTTGATGCGCTTGTTTATGGTACAAGTTGATTATAGGTTGAGGTACAAGTTGATGCATGGTTGATGCATGGTTCAGGTTTATTGGTACATGTTTACAATGATATATCTCACAGTGATAGTATGACAATGGTTCCATCATTCTACTTCTACTTCAGGGCGGTTGGACGGGGTAAGGACAGGTGGTTGTAGCCACCTTCTAGTTGTAGCTTCCTGGTTGTAGCTAGATAATAGGGAAGTTGGAGCTTCCCTCAGGTTGTAGCCTGAGAAACAAGGGGTTTGGAACCTCCTTCCATTTGTAGTTGGAAAACAAAGGAAGTTGGTGCTTCCAATGAATGTAATTCTTCAAGACATATAAGAAAAAACATTCCGTGGTTTTCTCTCGCTTTGGGTTTCCACATAAAAAACTGGTGTACTGTGTATGTGTATGATTGTTAACTTGTTCATTGCTTATTTAATCTGCAGTTATTGGATGATAATGCTACATTGATATAACACTTGGATTATATGGTTAAAAGGAATTAAATTGCTCTATTATTGATTCACCCCCCCTCTCAGTAATCCAATAACTACAACGTAGCAACAAAGCCTCCAACTCAAAGCCTTCAAGAACCAAATGAGTAAAGAAGTAAACCTAATGAATTCCAAGGGTGATAGAATACAAGTTTGGTGACATTAATTCCCCACTTGTTTCATATTAAATGCACGGCCTTACATAATTGCCAACATACCATCCATATGATGCCAACCTTAATGGATACACAAGCCAATTAACAATAACCATTGATATACATTCTCACGCTAAAATCATTCAAGTCTCAATTGTCATTGTGAGGTGTGACACATCAATCACACTTTATACCATAAAATCAACCATATGTTCCATAGTATTTATTAATAAAAACCCTTAATTCTATCGAGAGATGTGAGGCATATAACCAAACTTTATATAATTAACCAATGTGTGCGATGCTAAAATGAACATAAACCCTCATACATCACCTTTAATGCCATAATATGGATTTTGTATGCCAAAAGAAATATCATTGCCTTGACATAAGTACCATAACATTTATTTTCCCATGAATCCAATATAAACCTTCAATACCATTGAGTGAAGTGAGTTATATAAACCAAAGAAAACCATAACACATCACCAAGTGTGCTATATCAAGAATCATAACACCATATATGCTATGCCAAATGAATAACATATCCTTTGCGTAATGATAACATGCTTTCTCTAATATGGGTGCAATAACATTTTTTGATGAGCCTTAAAATAATATTCCTTTAATACCATTCGCAAGGAAGCATCTCAATCATAAACCATATACATAATAGAACAATAATCCATCACAAAAATGCTAATAAAAGTATGCGCCATATAAAATTGCAATGAAATCGACCAACTTCAATACTTTTACTAGGGGACCCCACCTACTTTAGTTTTGAATTTCACATCGGGATATAAGCTTTGCAATACTTTGCAAGCTCTATAAACAGGTGGAAAAAATATGACTCAACACGAAGTTCCTTCTCAAACATACAAACAAAATCAACTATCTCTCGACACCACCATGGAATGCTAGCCATATGACTCTCCTTTGACATGATCCTGCATATTGATGCAGATAAATTTGATATGACATGTCGCAAGTTCTAGGGGGAGTCATGGTTCACATAACCATGCACGAGCAAAGGACAACGACACTACAAAATAAACACACGCATCATTGATTAATTTCCATAAAATTGCGAGTGCATAGAATATTTTTACTGACAGTATAGAAGAAGAATAATGTATTAAGTATACATACACTTAGAAGGTTCAGATGATCATGTGATTTCAACCTTGACAAATTCCCTTCTAGAATGAAGCAACATCATAGAGTCGACCCATATAAAGAAGGTGCCTTCACACACAATATAACATCCTTCTCCATAGAAGGATCATCTTTCTTTAAATCCACGGGACATCACATTATTTAAATTACCAAGAGGGACCAACCTCTCATCTAGTTTCTTTTCTTGGCCAATGTATCTTTTTAGTATTTGAAGCAATAAGATCTCTCGTCACATTTATTCGATGATATGTTCCTCCATAAAGAAGATGAAACATTTTGAATATATGCATGGAATCTAGTAAGTGGCCAATCTTAAGATGCTCCCAAAATGGAAGCTCATAAAATACATATTTCCTTTTCATCCCAATGGGAATTTTCTCAACATAGGTGTTAAAAAATTAAGGATAATCGAACATAGGATCCCCATTTGAATCAAACAATTCTACCATTTCCTTCTCCTTCTTTGTGTCACATGCCCTAATCCAATCTGTCAGTGTCATTATTTCAGGTCTTCAAGTTCTCTCTAGTTTACCATTGAAAGTATATGAAACTCTTGTATAAGGGTGGTCTTCTGGGAAGAACACCCTCGAGCAGTCATACACCGACTTTCGTAGGTGGTTGGACCACCTAGCCTTTATATAAGGTCCATGAAAACTACATCCATGACACTCTTTTGTTACAAGACCTGTGATGCTATTGTATACATAGCACATTAGTGTAAAAAATATAGTTGCACCAAAATAAGTATGCCAAATAACATTACATATATAAAGAAATCAATCAACATGCTTACTAGAGAAAACTCATCCTGGATAATCGTGCGTGGTGGCACATATTCCATACAACATAAAAGACATCTCCATTAGGACGGGTCTTGATACATCATATACACATATCCCTTCCCATAATTTCTTAAATTAATCGATTAGTGGTTGGAGGTAGACATCCATTCTCTTCACTTGTATTCTACCTGGGAATATAAGAGCTAACATTAGATGCTCATTCTTCACGAACAACCATGGGGGGAAATTGTTATTGATCACTACCACTGACCAAATATAATATTTTGTGTTTCGGAGGGAATACAAGTTAACTCCATCTATGGATATGATTTATCTTAGGCTCTGTATTTCATCCTTGAATTTATTGGGCCATGTATATTATATATGCTTCATGGATATTGAATCTTCTGGGATTCACATAAATCTTGGATCACTTTTACGTGAGGCATGCCACCCTTGCAACATGGATAATTGTTTGCAATGAAAGAGCCTTTGAATCCTCAGAATTATAAGCATGTGCCTCAACATCTTATTTCACAAGGATAAAATTTTTAAGAACTTTTTTTATAGGGTTTGTTTATTTATATATGGGGTGTTTCCTATTTGTTGCAATGGAACCACTCATTGCATTGGATCCCAAACTGGCATATCATTGTTGGTTTGTTTTTAAAAACACCTTCATGGTTATCAGTGCGCCTTATCGATAGGCAGAGCACCGATGAGTATTTTCATTTCATCAACACCTCTTAATTTAAATTGGAAATAATATTAAAAAAAAAAATTCATGGTCGACAATGCGCATTGTACATAGATAAGCATCGGGGAGAATTTTCTTATAAAGAGCACTGTTGAGATTAAAATGGAAATACTATTGTTTTTTATATGGAAACCACCATGTCTTAAATTTGTTCACAAGTCGATGGTGTGTAATAAACAATACTTAGGAAGAAGTGCTTTTATTTACTCATAAAGCACCAACTAAATACAACAATTTGTAAAAACAATTGATTTCACAATGACACTATTATCATATAATGGTGCATATAAATATGGTTGATGCACCGGTGCATGTACATATGGTTGATGCCCTGGTGCATATAGATATGTTTGATGCACTGATGCGTACTAATTTACTATATGCACTGGTATCTTATTTTGTAAAAAAATTATGTAATTTTTTATATCTAATGATTCCTAGCTTTTTTTAAGGGAGATTTTGAAAATTCCAAGGGAGAAACGAGGGGAAAACCAATAAACGCCGGTAGGGATGTCCAAAAAAGTGTAGAAGGAGATGGTTAAATAATGAATATAATTGCGTTTCAAGAGGAGCCATTCCAACTACAATGTGCATCAGAGGTATATAATCATTGATTTATTCTATTATGTACATCAAATTTAATTATCGTGTTAAATATTATTTTTCAATTGTTTTGTCATAGAAAAGAAAAAAAATAGAATCCATTCAACACTTAAGATAAGACGATGAGGAATAAAAGGGTTGATTGCAAACTTTGTGAGTATTTACGTTTTCTTCCTTACTTAATATTTCATGTTTGTTGTGATTATATTTAAATAATTAATTTACACTTGTCCATGGATGTCTTCTAATAGGTGCTAACATATAAAGAGGAGCGAACCCATGAATTCTTAAACATTGGGTTAAGTATAGGTTGTGAGTATATGTTGAAGTATGAAGGTTTAAAAAATGACTTGTAAGTAGCTATGTTGTTTAACTTCCCTTGTTTTATAATTAAGGGAGTAACAAGAAACATTTATATTAATTATATCGACTGTGCTTTGTCATGGTGTATTAAACATGCAAGAAAAAAAGTATGGAATACAATGAACATAAGAGAATTTGAGAGAAGGAATGAAACATGGCTTCAAAAGAATGTGCAATGTTTATGAAAGATTCACTGCTAAGGTATGTTTTTTTATTTACACAATCATGTATATTCTACTATATATATAAACGTAGATATATTTATTACACTTTATTTCTATGTTTGTAGATGGAAGATGAATAGGTGGAACATAAAAAACAATCCAATCAAGAAAACATTAGCTTAAATAACTAAAGTACACTATTTCCTACAAATGATGAAGAATTGTAACCAAAGATAGCCAAATGAAATACTGAGCCCCATTCGATGTTGGTTTTCTCATTTTGGGTTCCAAGGTAAATAATGTCTCCATGTGTTTTCATTTATCTATTGTGTGCATTTTTAATGGATATGGTTGTTGTGTTAGTTAGTGAGCTAAGATTTCATTTATATCTATAGTGTTGGAGTTTTCATTCACACTTGTTGTAGATTATAAGTAAATGGATATCATAACAACTCTCATTTCCCCACCGTTGGTTGATTTCTGAGATTGGAGATCAGTGGACGTAGTTATTTGGCTATTGTAATCTCTTAGGAGTTTCTAATTTGGTTTAATTCAGCTATTGGGTGAATTTCTCATTCCTCCAAACTATAATTCTCTCCCTCATGGGAAATTCTCTTGCCTGGGTCGATTTAGCAGTTGCCTAGGAAATTTATTATTTGTATGGAACATTTTCTCTTTTCCTCTGCCAATTTAATATTCTCCTAGATGTTTTATTTCGTGCCTGGGTGAGTTCAATTCTATCTAGGTGTTTCTCTCTCACCCATAGGCCATACATAAGCTGTACAATATGCACACAATTTGTACATTTCAAGAACCAGTTGTTGGGTGTTTTTCCCACTACCCGGGCATTCTGTTTATTGCTTGGGAGAATTTATACTTACCTGGGTGAATTTATATGCCCCTTGGCATTTTGTTTACTACTTGGGTGGATTTAGAGGCCCTTGGGCATTTTATACACTGTCGGGAAATTTTCCTTGCTCGCTGATCACCCAAAAAATTTGGTAAATGATTCTTGTGCCTGCGACAATGCCTTTCACTCCCATTTCACTTCTTGCAAGCATTGCAATGCTATTATATGTGTACATAGGAACAAATCCTTTTTATACTTTCAACAAATATTATTTCTAATACATGATCCATAAATCCATTTTTGCACACAACCAAATGGTGATCCCCTCTATCATTGATTTTGTTGTTTCCTTGGTATGATCATCAACCTTTGAGTGAAGAATGTTGAGGTGTATTATCACTTCTATAACAAAGTAATTTTTTAAAACTCAAAGTTGGAGTGTAGAGTGGAATAATTTGTTATTGTTATAAAACATGTTTGCTACATGTTATCCACAACTCCTAGGGATAAATAAGGAGATGATGTATGGAGACCCTCATGTTGCAGACATGGAGAACTGAGAGACATCTTGACCAATAGTGTCAACTTGCACAGACAGAGACCCACCTCACCACCACAGTTCCAGTTCGTCACGACGGTATCCACCACATCATCTAGACTCCGAAAGACACTGGGTCTTTCTCCATGAGGTACAATTTAGGTATTATGGTGAGTGTCATTTGAATATTTGAGGCATTTGAGTTTGTTGCATCTATTACTTGTTTTGATTATGTGACATTTGTTTGGACATTATGCTCTTTTCCCTGTTTCACTTTGGTGGGTGACATTGCATCCTAGTAAGTGGGTCACCCTTAGGGATATGTATGATACTAAGAGGTCCTTTTGAAGAATCATCATGCCATTCATGAAGATACTTGTCACTTTCCACACTTCATCCCCTCATCTCCTCACCTTTTGGGTTTTTCAGGTGTATTGACCCAAGAAGGGGTTGTCCCTCGCTTCATGGGAAGAAGGGGATGAAGGCCTAGAGGCTTGTGGTTGGAAAAATATAAAATCCAAATCATTAACCTTATAGATGCTCTCCCAGGGATCCCAAGGACAATGAAATGTATCTCATAAGAAACTGATGGGACTCGTAAAAAAATAACTAATAACAAAATGCCAACCAAGGTGGAGCATGTGTGGGCACTGTTTTTAATGCTTAGGTAGACTCCCCACACATGTTTTCAACCTAGGGAAGCATGGTGTGACTAGAGTAGAGTCAAGGTGGGCACAATTTTTCATGATTAGGTAGAATCCCCGCCTTGGCTTCAACTTGGAAACATCCTAAAAGAATAAAAGACAATAAATGGGCTTGGAAAAAGGTTACATTGAAAACAAAGGTGAAACACACCCTATACAAAGGCACCCATAAGTGAGACACTACAACCCCTTGTATGTCACGAAAACCATGCCCAAAAGTCTTTCCCTCATCCATGACACCTCATCCACATGACTTAGAAGAAGGTCCCCTTGGGAAACATCCCTAAACTTGAGGTACGATTTAGACAATAGGTTGCTTTGATGAGGTGGTTTGGATGTACTTTATTAGATGGATATTTTATTGATTTTATTTACTCATCATGATTCTTTGACTTGAGATACTTGGAGGGATTATCCATTTTTCTTTGTAGGACCTAGTTGGTGGATAGTTTTGGAGGAACAAGCCTAGCTTGGGATTCCATGGGGATTGAAGCCCATAGGTTGGATTCCAAGGGACCACATGCCATATCATGAATACATGCCTTTGGTGGCTTAGAATACATCATGTAGGACCTAACCTAGCCCCTACCACCTAAAAGTTTTGCCCAAGAAGGCCAAAACACCACCCTTAAGGGCTCAATGTCATAATAGGGCTAGGGTTTGGTGGGGTTGAGGAAACTTGGCACATTTTGAAGGAAGGAAGGCATGAATCATGGAGAAGAGGCTTGGAATGAAGACATGTGGCATTTGGAGGCCTAGATCACCCATCTCCTACTCCAACGACTTACAAAAGTTCCAAAACATCACCCTAGAAGGGTGACATCTTACTTAGGGTTTTGTTGATGTGAAAATTATGGATTAAAAAAGTATTATTTTGTGCAAGGGGGGAAATATTAGGTCTTTTGACCCCTTATCTTGTGTTTTACACTAAAATATATGGACAAACTATGTTTAGAACATTTTGTATAAATATAGATCACTTGTATCTCAATTTCATCATAACTCTCCCTCTTGTGAGAGGATACTTGGATGAAATTTGCGCCCCTCTTGGGAAAATTCACTCTCTCTCTCTCTCTCTTATGATATGGTTTTCTCTTTTCTAATGAAGCAAAGTGGTGCACTACTCTTGGAGGCTCTTTCTCTTTTCTTTGGTGATGAAAATTGCTTGGTAACTATGGTTTTGTCTTGGCATTTCTTGGAATTGGTAAGGAAAATATGCACTTTGTTAGTTTTATTTCTTGTTCCATGCTTGTTATTGGCTAGATCCTTGGAGGAGTATAAATATGTACAACCCCCACAAATTTTATCAGTATTGTTTGTTGAAAAGGCTATTGCAAAGGTTGTTAGGAGGAGTAAAAGGGTTTACACCCTCCTAGATGTTACCCTGTTAGGGTTTCTATCTCAAGGGAGTAAAAGGGATTACACCCCTTGAGATTTAGTAGTCCTAACCTAATGCAAGAAGACTCCATGACCCATTTGGCAAGGAACTAATCTTTTATGGAATTGGAGAAATAAATTGTTTGCATTGGTAAACATGATTTTGAGAGATATTGGATTTGTTCAAGTTGGATTATTTTATACATGTTATAAGCATTATTGTGCCCTAAGGAAGTCCTCTTTTAGACAATAAATTTTATGCTGCAATAAGTATAATTCTACAGCCATTAGGGCTGAAAAAAACCCTAAACAGTTTCTTGAATAACTCACAATTCAACTGCCAAAATTTGCTAAAAGTTTGCCAACATAATCTACTAGTCCTAACACATGTTTTGGGTGGATTCTTTGAAATTTTTGGTGGTTGGTTTTTCTGCTGTAAATTTTTTTTTTCATACAGACATAAGGCTGCAAATACATCTCTACAATACTTGTCTATAACCTCCTTACATCAATGCTAAAGTCTTATGCTTTTATACTTGAGTTGTACTAGTGTTTTGTAGTTTATCTCTTGCATTATTTACGTGACTTTTAGCATATTTTTAGCAACTCTAGTAATCATTTGTTCACTGATATACATATTTGTTGACTGATGCAATTAGGGACATAAATATTAACTTTCTTTTCCACCTAACATATATCTCGTACAATTGGATTTTCTTGTGTCTTGGGCAGGTACAAACACTCTTCGCAGATACTCAAAGACTTGACAACCATTGACTACTACCGAGACTCGTTTTCAACCCTCTTTCCATCTAGAAACTTGAGCTATAGTGGAATCCATTCATAAGTATCATTTTTCATCTTATTTCCCCCTAGGGTTGCCTAGGATTCCCCCCCTTGAGGTGATCACTTCACCTCTAAAGTGACGGGAATACCTATTTGAGGTGGAAGTAGATAAGTGTTCTCTTAGTTATCACCATATTGTGGTTTGGGCCGAGATTTTCCCAACCTACAACTTATGTGATAACATTTTGGCACCGTTGCCATGGAGGATTTTGAATCGTCTTCCAAACCCTAACGACACTTTGGCAAGATATCCCAAAGTCTTCCCCTAGCTTGTCTAGTGACTCCACCTGAAGGACGTTCTCTTTCCACCTTTGATGAGCTCTTCTTGAAGCTCATCTGGTGACTCCACTTGTGGAAAGTTCCCTTTCCCTTCCCTCTATTTTTGATGAGCATTAGTCTCATCTGGCGACTCCATTGAAGTGATATCCCAATGATGGAAACATGGATTTATGGTTCTTTCATGGAGAATACAAGGCCTTGGATGCCGAAAATATTGATGGGTATCTGAAAAAGTGCCCGATAAACTAGTTCAATGTCCTCACAAAGTTCGATGGTAATCCATTGATAGTTGTAGCACACGTTATGGAATTTACCAGATGCATCTACTATGAGAATGTACAACACGAGGATGTATTCCTATGATTGTGCTTGTTTTCCTTGGGAATTGAACAAAAGGATTGGATCAAGCATTCTTGAAAGCCAAGAAGTCTATCTTCTTTAACAATCCTCATCAGAGAGTTCCTTAAACATTGGGGGATCGAAATATCAAATTCTGGAAGAAACAATTCAGGACCTTGAGGATGCTTTTTCAAGAGAAGGTTTTGATATTGATCCTATTGAAAGTTTAATAAAAACACTCCTTCCAGGTTTTGTTGAAGCAAGAGTTGAAAGACAAGAAGTTGATGGAAATAATGAGGAAAGTTTCTAGTGTATGAAGGGAAGCATAGAGAAAGACTATGATTTTTGTGAAAAACTGCTAGATATTTGTCTCGACAAAGACTTTCTGATCAAGTTATGAAGATGAAGCACTTGCGTTTGCTCGCCCCTTTGATGAAGACATATAGTATTTTGTTCCTCTACATCAAAAGGGGAACATGGAAAGTTATGATACTTTTGAAAACTTTGATGATGCTTTATTCCATGATTATGGAAATGAAGCAAACTGCCAAAATGATCTCGATGAAGTTTCCCTTGCAGAAGGCCCGAATGAGACATTGTTATTTTTTTTCCCTTTTGAAAAAAATGAAGTTCTCAGGTCTTGTGAAGAGGTAATCAACTCTTATGATGCAGATGAATTCATGGAACAACCCTCAGATATAGTTGGCAATCACATTGATGATTTTGTACATGTTGGTAGGCATAGATGGGATGTGGGTGGCTTCACTATTGATCAAGAATCCATTTATGACATTGAAGCTATCTCTCAAGTAAAAGGGGTTGAGTTGTCATTGTCAGAGGATTGGTATTCATGCATGAATGATTCATATGTTTGGAAACCTAGTGATGATATGATTACATATTTGTTCTGCCCCTTTGAGGACGACTTGTTGTGACATACTCAGTGTGATCTTCGGTTATCCCTTGATATGTACCCTTTTGGGGATGCATATTTGTTTTGTGAGGATTTTCAACCATTTTTCTCAGATTTTGATAGACACCAGGTCGTGGCCATCCTGGGGCACTCCAAGGTCCACACTACCAAACAAAAGTACTTTCATATTGAGACTCTTGGTGGGGATTTGCAGATAAATACGTGATGTTTCCTAAGTCCGAGGGAGGAGTTTTTCTCTAGATAGGAGGCTGTGCCTTACCCCATTTACCCTTGTTTGGGAAATCAACAAGTTTTCTTGGGATTCTTTACCTCCTCTTAACATTCAGGGGGAGTGGAATTTAGCGAAAAGATGAAGAACAAGCCCCTGTAGATGAAGAGAATGTTGAAGAAAACCCTATTAGTTTGTTGACAGTTGATCTTGATGAAATGTGTCATATATTAAATTCCTTATGTGCCATTATTGCAGAAAAATATTGTTTCAGTGATAAAAAAGACTTCCACAAAACACATCATGTTATAGATCCACTTGAAGCTTCCTTGGATTTTTTTATTGCTACACACAAAGACAAGGATATGGTCAATTTTAGTCATGAATATGAGTCATTTTCTACATATAGTAGCCCTCTTTAGAGACAGATTGATCTGGATTGTGGCTACACTTTCAGATAGGGCAATCAGGCTGATGGATTTTCTTTCCAGCATGATTTCCTCTCTGCCATCCATCTCTATGAGTTTCATTTCATGATTGATTATATGTTCATTTATGCTCATGATCATTATGTAATTGACTTATATTTGTTATATTACATTATTAAGCATAGGTGGAGATACCTTGATAATAAAATCAACGGGTTTCATTGGTTACACGACTTCACCTAACATTTCATGACCTAATCTTCAAGGCCACAGGGCATCAGGTAAGCAGTTAGGTCATATTACTTTCCTTGCATTTGAATATTGATTTCTCATGATAGTTTAGATGGATTTCATATTTCATTTTGATCTACTTGCATATTGATTTCATGTTTAGTTTATAATTTTTTGCAAAAATGCTAAAAAACTATTTTCTAGATTTTTTTTTTTGATATATATGGATGAAGGGTGATAAAACCACCCTAGATTTTACAGTGTAATGTTTCATTGTAGGCACATGTCCACAAAAATATGTTGTGGTTATCATGTACTCTACGACGAGTACATGTCCCCAAGTAGGAGCGAGATGTTATCCCCAAATTTTAGGGATAACTAAGGAAATGATGTCTTGAGGCCCTCAGGTTGCAAACATGGAATACCAAAAGACAACTTAACCAACAATGTCCACTTGCATAGATAGAGACCCACCTCACCACCACAATTTTAGGTTTGTCACAACGGCATCCAACACATCAGTTGGCCTACAAAAGACATTTGGTCTTTCTCCATGAGGTAAAAGTTAGGTATTATGGTGAGTGTCATTTCAATATTTGAGGCATTTGCGTTTGTTGCATCTATTATTGCTTTTGATTATGTGACATTTTCTTGGACATTATTCTCTTTTCCCTGTTTCACTTTGGTGATTGACATTGTGCCCTAGTAAGTGGGTCACCCCTAGGGATAAGTATGCTACTGGGAGGTCCTTTTGACGAGTCATCATGCCAGTCCTGACCATACTTGTTAGTTCTCACACTTCATCCCCTAATCTCCTCAGCTTTTTTGTTTTTTGAGTGTATTGACCCAAGAAGGGGTTGTCCCTCACTTCATGGGAAGAAGGGGATGAAGGCCCAGAGGCTTGTGGCTGGCAAAAGATAAAATACAAATCATTAACCGTATAGATTCTCGCCCAGGGATCCCGACGACAATAAAATGTCTCTCATAAGAAACTAATAAGACCCATAAAAAAATAACTAATAACGAAATTCCAACCAAGGTGGAGCATGTGTGGGCACTATTTTTAATGCTTAGTTAGAAGCTCCACACATGTTTTCAACCTGGGGAAGCATGATGTGACCAGGGTAGAGTCAAGGTGGGAACAATTTTTCATGATTAGGTAGAAGCCCTACCTTGGCTTCAACCTGGAAACATCTTAAAAGAATAAAAGGAAAGAAATGGGATTGGAAAAAGGTTGCATTGAAAACAGAGGTGCAACACACCCTCTACAAAGGTACCCATAAGTGAGACACTACAACCCCATGTATGCCATGAATCCCATCCCCAGAATTATTCCCCTCATCCATGACACCTCATCCACATGACTTAGAAGGAGGTCCCCTCGGGAAACAACCCTAAACTTGAGGTACAATTCACCCAACATGTCATTTTGTGAACCCTCCCATACCTAAACTTGGAAAATTGCATAGGGTATTTGATCATTAGTTTATTTTGATCAGGTGGTTTGGATGTACTTTCTTAGATGGATATTTTATTTATTTGATTTACTCATCATGATTCTTTGACTTGTGATCCGTGGAGGGCGTATCCATTTTTCTTTGCAGGACCTGGTTGGGAGAGAGTATTGGAGGAACAAGCCTAGATTGGGCTTCCATGGGGCTTGAATCCCACAGGTTGGATTCCAAGGGTCGACATGCCAGATCATGAATAAATGCCTTTGGAGGCTTATAAGACATCATGGAGGACCTAACCTAGCCCCTACCACCCAAACGTTTTGCCCGAGAATGCCAAAACGTCACCCTTAAGGGCTCGACGTCATAGTGGTGGTCGTGGTTGAGGACACTTGGCACATTTTGAAGGAAGGAATCCATGAATCTTGGAGAAAAGTATTGGAATGAAGACACGTGGCCTTTGGAGGTCTATCTCACCCATATCTTATTCCAACGACATGAAAAAGTGCCAAAAAGTCACCCTAGAAGGGTGACATCTTACTTAGGGTTTTGTTTATGTGAAAATTATGGATTAAAAAAAGTATTATTTTGTGTAAGGGGGGAAAGATTAGCATTGTTGAAAACTTATATTGTTATTTATCCTAAATTATGTGGACAAACTATGTTTAGAAAATTTTGTATAAATAGAGATCAATTGTATCTCATTTTCATCATAACTCTCCCTCTTGTGAGAGGATACTTGGGTGAAATTTGCGTCACTCTTGGGAAAATTCACTCTCTCTCTTTCTCTCTTGTGATATGGTTTTCTCTTTTCTAATGAAGTGAAGTGGTGCACTACTCTTGGAGGCTCTTTCTCTTTGCTTTGGTGATGAAAATTTCTTGGTAACTAGGGTTTTGTCTTGGCATTTCTTGGAATTGGTAAGGAAAATCTGCACTTTGTTAGTTTTCTTTCTTGTTCCATGCTTGTTATTGGCTAGATCCTTGGAGGAGTATAAATATTTACAACCTCCACCAAGTTTTTGTTGGAGTTACTTCACACACACCTAGGATTTATTTTTCCTTGTTTATTAGTCATAATTAGTCATTATCTAGTCTCCTATATTTTAGGGGAGAATATTTCACCTGAAGAATATTCTCTTTCAGTTGACACTTCAGTTTGACTAGTTGAGTGGAGTCTAGATGCTGCATTGGTTTTGTCACCATGCAACATTGGGATCATCACCATGCTAATGCGCACTTGACTTGGGATCATCACCAGATTGGTGCATTACCCTTGATCTACTCCTCACTACTCCCTGTTCAGTCAGTTAACTGAAGACTAGTTGACTAGTTAACTCAATTAGGTGAAAGTTCACTCTCGTAACTGCCTGAGAGACTAGACTAGGTGGTAGTTTAGTCCCGTAACTGCTGGTGTGTGTCCAAATCACTCTAGACCACCACTATGGCTCATTAGTTACTCATGTATCCTATATCTATTGTAAATTATTCATTCTTTTGAGTGTGGAATATGGTTAATGAGAATTCTTCCATTCTTTTCTCTCTTGCTTCTTCTTTCTCAAATTCTCTCAGAAAATGTGTGTATTATTGTTTAGCTAGATTTATTATGTGCAGGTTCAACAAATTTACATGGTATCGAAGCCGAAATATTGCTAAGCAAAAGCTACACCAAATTATTTTTGCAAGTACTGAAGATTGAAGAACGCAGAAAATATGGAATATATGTTTTATTCATCGATAATACTTCTCACGCCTCATAACTATTTGGAGTGGAAGCCAAATATTCTACTTCTTCTGAGAAGTAGAGGCTTATACCAAATAACCATGGCAATGGAAGTAGATCCTGATTCCGCCGATGAGAAAAATGACTTTCTCAATAGACAAGATATGGCCATAGGATTTATCTGCTTGTCTATTTCTCCAAAAATTCTCCACCAAGTATGTGATGTCACACAAGACTTCACTCCAAATGAATTATGGACCATATTTGAGGTTCTATTTGAGAATAAAGAATATTCTGAAGATTTCATGCAGGAGGTTGAACAGATATAGCCAAAAGAGAAGCCATCAGAAGATCAAGCCTCTTATTATGAAGAGTCTTCTACAAAGGTTTTGGCACAAATTTGTATTCCATTAATTGAAGATGATGTCTACTCCATTAAATATTTGTTTTCTGAATTTTATGTGGAAGATATATGGCATGCATCTCAGGAGTCACATGCAAACACTTTTCCATGCACAATGCATGCATCTTAGGAGACAAAAAGGGAGCCGCTCACATCAGACTCCATTCTGATATTTTTTGATAAAAAATTGCAGAAACAAATTGGATATTTGAATTACTCTTGGGAAAATATCCAATTTAAAAAAAAAAAATTCATCTGAAACAGAGTCCAGAAAGTGAAGTTATGATCTTTTTAAAATCAATAAAATTTCATCATTTTTTCGGAAACAACTGCAAAGTTTTCAAAGTTTCATCCAAAATTTATTTGGATATTCTTTATTACAAGAAGATAAAGTGGATATGTGTGGACATATCATTGGTGCATATACTTCATCAGATCCGTGCAAACATCTACATCTTCAACAAAATCTTCAATGAGAACAAACTTGCACAGTTGCAAGGTCTTCTTGGAGTGAAGGACAGGGTTGCTTAGCAACTATTTTTTGTTCATTCACATATTTTTTTTTATGCATTATGATTTGAGGGGGGGTTTTTCCCATGAGGTTTTCCCTCTTTCTTCATTTATTTCAGTGTATCTTTTGTATTTTGGTACTTAACATGGCCTCGTTGCCGGGACCCATTCTTTATTTCCACCATAGTGATGTTCAGGGGGGGGGGTGTTGGAGTTACTTCACACACACCTAGGATTTATTTTTCATAAGGTTTTTCCTTGTTTATTAGTCATTATCTAGTATCCTATATTTTAGGGGAGAATATTTCACCTGGAGAATATTCTCTTTCAGTTGACACTTCAGTTTGACTAGTTGAGTGGAGTCTAGATGCTGCATTGGTTTTGTCACCATGCAACATTGATATCATCACCATGCTAATGCGCACTTGACTTGGGATCATCACCATATTGGTGCATTACCCTTGATTCCTTGATCTACTCCTCACTACTCTCTGTTCAGTCAGTTAACTGAAAAATAGTTGACTAGTTAACTCAATTAGGTGGAAGTTCACTCCCGTAACTGCCTGAGAGACTAGACTAGTTGGTAGTTTACTCCCGTAACTACTGGTGTGTGTCCAGATCACTCTAGACCACCACTATGGCTCATTAGTTACTCATGTATCCTATATCTATTGTAGATTATTCACTCTTTTGAGTGTGGAATACGGTTAATGAGAGTTCTTCCATTCTTTTCTCTCTTGCTTCTTCTTTCTCAAATTATCTCTGAAAATTTGTGTATTATTGTTTAGCTAGATCTATTATGTGCAGGTTCAACACATTTATAGTTTTATCATTATTATTTGTTGAAAAGGCTATTGCAAAGGTTACTAGGAGGAGTAAAGGGGTTTACACCCTCCTAGACTTTACCTTGTTAGGGTTGCTATCTCAAGGGAGTAAAAGGGATTACACCCCTTGAGATTTAGTAGTCCTAAACTAATGTAAGAAGAATCCATGACCCATTTGGCAAAGCACTAATCTTTTATTGCACTGGAGAAATAAATTGCTTACATTGGTAAACACGATTTTGAGAGATATTGGATTTGTTCAAGTTCGATTATTTTCTATATGTTATAAGCATTGTTGTGCCCTAAGGGAATCCTATTTTATCCAAGAAATTTTATGCTGCAATAAGTATAATGCTACAGCCATTAGGGCTGCAACAAACCCTAAACACTTTCTTGAATAACTCACAATTCAACCGTCATTATTTTCTAAAAGTTTTCCAACATAATCTACTAGTACCAACACATCTTTTGGGTGGATTCTTTGCAAGTTTTGGTGGTTGGTTTTTATGATGTAACAACTTGTTTTCTAAATCCATAATGATACATATTACATATCTGAAATAATTGTCTATAACATCCTTACATCAATGCTAAAGTCTTATTCTTTTATGCTTGAGTTGTACTAATGTTTTCTAGTTTATCTCTTGCATTATTTACGTGAATTTTAGCATCTTTTTAGCAGCTCTAATAATAATTTTTTCACTGATATATATCTTTTTTGATTGAGTCAATTAGGGAAAACATCATTAACTTGATATTCCACCTAACATATAGTTCATATAGTTGGATTTTCTTGTGTCTCGGGAAGGTACAAACACTCTTCGCAGGTACTCAAAGACTTGGAAACCATTGACTACTACGAAGACTTGTTTCCAACCCTCTTTCCATCTAGAAACTTGACCTATAGGGGAATTTATTCATACATATCATTTTCCATCACATTTCCCCCTAGGGTCACCCAATATTCTCCCCCTGAGGTGATCACTTCACCTCTAAATTGACGGGAATACCTATATGAGGTGAGAGTGGATACATGTTCTCTTAGTTGTCAGCATATTGTGGTTTGGGTCAGGCTTTTCCCAACCTACAACTTGTGCGATAACATTTTGGAGTCATTGTCGTGGAGAATTTTGAATCCTCTTTCGAACCCTAATGACACTTTGGAAAGTTGTCCAAAATCCTTCCCCTAGCTTGCTTGGAAACTCCAGTTGAAGGAGATTCCCCTTCCACTTTTGATGAGCTCTTATTGAAGCTCATCTAGCGATTCCACTTGTGGAAAGTTCCCTTTCCCATCCCTCCATTTTTTTATGAGAATTAGTCTCATCATACGACTCTATTGAAGTGACATCACAGTGATGGAAACGTGGCTTTGTGGTGCTTTCGTGAAGCATACAAGGGCTTGGATGCTGAAAATATTGATGGGTATGTAAACAAGTTCTTGATAAACCAGTTCGATGTCCTCCCAAAGTTCGATGGTAATCCATTGATGGTTGTAGAAGATGTTGTTGAATTTACCAGATGCACATACTATGAGAATGTACAACATGAGGATGTATGCCTACGGTTATTCTTGTTGTCCTTGGGAAGTGAAAAAAAGGATTGGATCAAGCATTCTTGCAAGCCAAGAAGTCTATCTTCTTTAATGGTCCTCATCAGAGAGTTCCTTAAACATCAGGGATCGAAAGCTCAAAGTATTGAAGAGACAATTCAGGACCTAGAGGACTCTTTTTCAAGAGAAGGTTTTGATCTTGATCCTATTGAAAGTTTAAGAAAAACACTTCTTCTAGGTTTTGTTGAAGAAACAGTTGAACGACAAGAAGTTGATGACAATAATGAGGAAAGTTTCTAGATCCTCAAGGAAAGCATAGAGAAATACTATGAGTTTTGTGAATAACTGATAGAGCTTTGTCCCGACAAAGACTTTTTGATCAAGTTCTGCGAACAAAGATAAAAGGTGTATGACACCATCCTCCATAATTATGAGGAGAGGCCTACCCTAAACCCAACATGGGAGGTCGCCTTTTAATATTATGGTTCAAAATTATTGTATGACACCATGACCGAGAAATATGGGTACTAGGAAAAATTCCCAAATGACGATGAACCACTATCCATGCATGAATAAGTCTACAAACTTGTTAGAGATCAAGATCAAGATGATGATTTCTTTGATTCTATTAAAAATGACAAAGATTTGGCCGAAGAGCATATCCATATAAAATTTTTCCAAGAGAAAGAAGATGCTTCTGAAGATGAAGAGCTTGTGTTTTCCCACCCCTTTGATGAAGACTTCTAATCTTCTGTTCCTCTTGTACATCAAAAGGGGAACATGGAAATTTACGATCCTTTTGAAAACTTTGATGATGCTTTCTTCCATGATTATGGAAATGAAGAAAAGTGCCAAAAGGATATCGATGAAGTTTCTCTTCCAGAAGGCCTGAATGAGATATTGTTATCTATTTTCCCTTTTGAATAAAATGAAGTTCTTAGGTCTTGTGAAGAGGTAATCAACTCGGATGATGCAGATGAATTTGTGGAACAACTCTCAGATATAGTTGATGATCACATTAAGGATTTTATAGAAGTTGGGAGGCGTAGATGGGATTTGGGTGGCTTCACTATTGATCAATATCCCATTTATGACATTGAAGCTATCCCTCAAGTAAAAGGGGTTGAGTTGTCATCGTCAGAGGACTGGTCTTTATGCATGTATGATTCAAATGTTTGGCAGCCTAGTGATGATATGATTACAATTTTTTTTTCCCCTTAGAGGATGACTTGTCGCAACATACTCAGGATGACTTGTCACAACATACTAAGAGCACAAATTGTACACTTGGGAGAGAAAGTCATTTAATTGGATAGCTGACAAGAGGATATGATCACGCAAATGATGGAATAGCTACAATAAGACTTGGCAAAGAAGGAGGAGGCCTTGGAGAAGCTCCAAGCAACTATCCCAGAGCATTGAGAAGCAAGTAAACTTTCCATTTCCATTGCTCAAGCCAACACCATGAGGGAAACCTCCTTGGTAAGTTCAACATCCATAGATATATCTCCAGAGAAAATTGGTGAATTTTAGAAGCATACCAGAGGCATTGGTTCAAAACTCCTAAGGAAGATGGGATATTATGGATAAGGGCTAGGAAAGTCAATTTAGGGCATCTTGATACCCATTTTAACTATACCATTGGTCAATCATGAAGGATTAGGCTTTGATGGTAGAGGTGCAAAACCCATGACCACGAAGACCATTTTTGTAAAGGCTAAAGACATGGCGTATTTGTCCATCCGCTCATTATAAGAGAGAGCGAGAAAAAATGAAGGTGGAAACCCGCTAGCACCTCAACGTTCTTGTGGCATATTGAAGGAGGGAAGTGATGAGAAGATCTCATAGACTTAGCCTACACCTAAACTCAAAGAAATCAACAAGAAGATCAACCAAGGTAGGAAGAAGAAGAAGACTAAGAGGTCTACCTCAAACAAGACATTTCTTGTTTTTCATTGTTGCAAGAAGACATGCCATAACATTGCCATATATTGGTATGCAAAGGCATGCTCATGTTTTGGAAAGAAAGGCCATTGTGAGGCAACCTACTAGGATAAGCGAGTTTCATTCCATATGTCTTATTTTTTTAAGAAGAAGAAGGACAATAATATTTCTCTTATACAACA
>JASDQU011248746.1:30342-55832 GCA_032191745.1 Picea mariana
TGTACTATAATTAAAAGTGAATACAAAATAAATTATTTAAATAATAAATTTAATGGAGAAATTAGAAGTGGGTTAACCCTAAAATAAGGAAAGTGGGGCCAAGTGACCTAGAAAATGTTTTTAAGGAAGCTACTTGGAGAGTATAAATAAGAGGCAAGGCTCTCTCATTTTAATTACACTTGAGAATATTGAATATATATATGTGTCTGAGGTAACCAAGGATATCTAAGTCGAAATTCTAAGGAAAGGTGAAGAAAAGAAGGCCGAAATGCAAGGAAGGATAAATTCTTTTGATGGTGCTTTCTAATATATGTTATTTACAGGTCATATCACCATTTTCACTATAACTTTTTTTATATAATGATTCAGACCGTAAAATTGCTATGCCATTGAGAAAACATACCCAAGTATCCGTGGTAAAAAATTCATCTTGTGGGTCTTTGTATTTTGGGAGTTACACTCCGTGGAAAGTAAGGTTTGTGGCTAGTCTTGAAACTAGTCAAAAACATGTGTTTCGGGTAAAAACGTCATAAATTCTTCATAACAGATCAAAATTCAGTGAGACCAAATGTGTTGGTTAGGGTATAGGTTTTAGTATGTTTTGTAATAGTTTCATATCAATTAAATTAATATTTTGTGTAGGCCACGTTCTACAAGGTCGCTCTCTAGAATAATCTAGAATTCAACAAGGTATGCCATTTTTGCTATAACGCCTTTTCTGAGAGGTTCCAAGTAGTGCCACTTGAAGGAATTGCAGAAAACACATTGAAGAACATTATGTATCAGTTTTATATCTTTATTCATTACAGGTACAAAGTTATGATTATTTCAAGTTGGGGTTGTTGACTAATCCAAAACTAGTCATGGTTGAGACAAGCAATTGATGAGTTGGCACATACATGAGGTGTATAGTTGATGACATTGGTACATATTGATGAGTCATTATTGATGAGTGTTTGACACATGATTGGTATATACTTGGTACATGGTTGTATGCACTTGTTTATGGTACAGGTTGATTACATGTTGTTTGGCACAAGTTGGTGCATGGTTGATGCACTTGTTTATGTTGACAGATTGATATCTGTTGAGGATTGTTGCTTCATCTCAGTTGGTTATGAGAATTTAAGCTGAGTCTTGCATATAGAGATGGTTCTCTTATAGAGTTGTACTCTATTCAGTTGTTGCTGAAAAACCCCCGGATTGAAGTCCATAATAAAAAGAAAAATTGTACATACATCTTGTGCNAGGTTGCTGATATGTATTCAAATCTAACTGAGTGTAAATGACAACAATGAGTAATGAGAAAATGTTGAATGTTAATTAAGGAGTTTTTGTGTAAGAGGGAAGTTTTGGGAAAAAGATCCCCACACTCATTCACCTCCCCCTCTAAGTGTGGTAGGTGTGTCCAACAGTTTCATGACTACCAAGAAGGATTGTCTCCAGGACAAAGAGAGATGAGAATGAGTGTTGAGTGTTGAGTTCAGATTTAGAGATTGTAGAGATGAGATTCAGTGATAAGAATTTTGTTGCAGGAACAAGCAAGCTAGAACTAGAGCTAGAGCCATAGCTAGGGACCAAAGCCAATAGCTAGAGTGACAAGATAGAGTCAGGGCTTCTTTCCAGAGAAGTAGACATAAGGCACATTGATCCAGGTTAGTTTCCTTGAGATTTTGGAGACCTGTTATATTTTACCCTAGGGATAACTGAGGAGATCATGTCTCGAGGTCCACAGGTCCTAGACATGGAGTGACGAGAGCCAAGTGACCTGAGCTTGGCCCTGGAGGGTCCATATTTTCTTCAGTGCAACCTGTCTTTCATCAACAATAGCATCCATCCCACCAACCTGGCTATGAAGTAGCAGCAGGTCTTTCTCCATGAGGTAATGAGTTCGGGTATCATGGTATGTGCAACTCTGATTATCGAAGCATTTGAATATATTTCACCGAACTCTCCTTTATTTCATAACGTTTTCTTGGAAATTATGGTATTTATTTTGTTCATACCTGGGGGGGGTGACATAATGCCCTAGTAAGCTGGTTCTCCTTCTAGATGAGTTTCCACTGGGTGGGTCTACAAAAGGTCATCATCCATTCCTTCCATACTTACCATTTTTCATCATTATCCCTCTCATCTTCCCCTACCTTGGTTCGGGCATTGGTATTGCCACACTAGGAAGGGTTGTACCTTGCCTTGTGGGAAGAAGGGGCTAAAGGCCCAAAGGGTAAAAGTATCTAGAAAGAGTTAAAATAAAAAATAAAGCCTTTGAGATGCTTCACCTAGGGATTTCTGATAAAGCAATAAAAGGATTCTCAGTAAGAAAAGGGGACCCGTAAGATAAAATAAAACTCAAGGTCTAGTTGGTGGATGGGAGGTCTCATCATGAGCCGAACTATTAGGTCCATGGGCATGTAGTGGTATGAAAATACCATCTATCTGGTCACCAAACCAGGTTAGTGGCTCTTGGAGGCATATCCAAGAGAAAGGGGGTCTCATCACGAGCCGACCTTCTCATTTCTGTGAAGTGCTTATGGGTAACGCTGTCACCTTTGGTCACCACGCGAGGACAATGTCCCCCAACTTTTCCCTTGAAAAGAAAAAGAAATAAGACCAAGAATAAAAGGAATTGAATGGGCTATGAAACAATGGAATCCATGATAAGGTGTAGCTCACCCTCTACAAGTGCACCCATGGGCAAGACCTACATTTCCATGTTACCACCGCACCCTCTGCCCAAACACTTCCCCTACACCATTTCACACACTTACATGACCTAGATTGTATCTCACATGGGAAACACCCCAAACTTGAGGAGGATTATCCCAATAGGATACCCTCAAACCCTCTCCAAACCTGACTTGTTAAACTGCATAACGTCTTTGAGCATTTTTCTGGGTAAAGGGGGGTTTGATGCACATGTTTGGGTAATTTGATTATTGGATGTGATTGACATTGCTATGATCCCTGTGACTTATGATCCCATGGAAGGCTTAATTTTTGTTGCTGCAGGACCATGCCTGGTGGATAAGTACATATGGGGAGATGATTAGATCAGAACTCCATGGGGCTAAAAGCCTACAGATGGATGTTGTGACCCCAGCCAGGGGAAAATATATGTTAGAGACTTGCACCAAAAAAATGGAAGGACGTTTCATCGAAGACACTTTGGAAGACCTAGACCTAGGGGGATCTTGCTCTTCCACTTGGAAGTTGGCCTTGGGAGGCCCATGATGTCACAATTGTGGCCCTAGACATCACCCAATGCCAGGATTGGCATTATGGAGGCAGTTGTGTGCTAATTGGCACATGTGGCATCATCTAGGGGCTTGGAAGGCCTAACGTTTTGTAGATGAGGCCCAATGTTTCACCAAGGAGGCTCAACGTCACCCTAGAAGGTTATGACATTACCTCTAAAAATTATTTTAGGGTTTAATTATTTGAATTTGTGTAAAAAAATGGATTTTTCATGTAATTTGGCCATGTTGGCCTTTTAATGACCTAAAATTAATTAAAGGTCATAAGTATTGTATAAATAAAGAGATTAAACTCTCATTTTTTAATGATAAACTCAACAGACAAGTGGTGGTCTGAAATTCGACCCTCTTTAAGGGTTATTGGCTGAAATCTAGTGGTGCACACTTCTTGGAGGAGACAATTCTTGGTGTATTTTGGAAAATTTTCATGTGGAGGATCTTCAACTAGGGTTTATGCTTGATTATTCTTAGTGAAGTAAGTGGAAAATATGCATTTATTTATTGTGAATGAATGCTTATGGTTAATTTACTTGTTTCCTGTCTAATATTATGAAATTGCTTGCTTGAAACCTTAGGAGAAAGACATATGTTACTATCTTTTCTCTATAGTCTTCCACTTTGTAAAATTTCTTGAAAGACACATATCTAGATGTAGATACTAGAGCCCTACCATTATATCACTCTAGTAACCCTACTTCCTTGCCCATTGCATATTTTATTTCAATTTGTCTAAGGAAAAAGAAATCGCTAGGGCCTAAGTTTTGTTACTTCCTAGCAATTATCTCTAGGAGTTGGATTTTTGAGGCCTTGGGCTACCAACACCTCTCTCATCCTCTCCATACCATTTGAATAAAAAATGTCATTTCTATTTTTCTCTAAGACTGGCTGCTGCCATCATTGACTCCATTACCCTAGAAAGGCACTAGTCTACCATTTATAGGTGTTGATTGATCAAACAATTTTCGGAACCTCTTCTCTTGAACACCTACTAACTTCTACTAACATTAGATTAGCCTAAATCATTAACCTACTTGCCGTTGTTGCAAAATATTTCTACATCCATCTAACAACAACAAATTAACCCTAAAAGTGACATATTATGCTAGCTAGATGTTGCTAAAACTGCTTGTGACTATTTATTATCAAATTGCCTAGTTAAAGCTATTATTTCAAGTCTTTATTCAAGCATTTTAGAGCATAAATCTTGTGGTTGTTGCAAATTTATTATTTCTGTTATAAACTATTACACTGGTGCAATTTTATATCAGCTAGTACATTTATTAAGAGTTTGTTGTCTTATGAAGCACTAACATGATTTTGGTACTTGGAAAGTGCCCCTTTTTGCCTCGTTGTCTTGTTCTGGGCAGGTACACAATATTATTTATTTGCCTCATCTTCAATAAGACTTAAAGAACCTTTTATCTTAAGTGATCTGTGAGAGGGGAAATATTTCCTTGTGTCATTTTCTTTAGACTTCTCAAACTCCCAGGTCAATGGGGACATCTCCCCTGGGGTACTACAACATACTCCTAAATATAAAGGGATTTCCTATTAAGGTGGCAGTGATAGGTCATTCCCAATTACACCGATTTTGTATCCATTTGCCTTGGGCTTTTGGGCAAGTACAAATTATGCGATAACAAGACCAAAAGGCCTCTCAATGAGGAGGTGTGATATGAAATGGATCTAAACCAATGAATAGGAGTAAGACTCAGTACCTACAAATAAATTCAACAATTTATGAAATTTATCCGAACTATGTAAAAGACAAATAAATGTAAAGTTGAGTAAGACAAAATGAATGTGAGAGAAAAATGAGAATTAAATAGAAAGAAAGAAAAAAGAGATATATGAGAGAATAAGATGAGGAATGGGAAATGAAAGGTCATCCTGTTGGCCTTCCCATTATCCCATCTCTACCTATTTCCTCATATAATTTCACTCCCAATGGGTATTTTGTCCAAGGAGAGAAGGATGAACAACATTGTAACTAGAGATAGGCGAATGAAAAATTGATCCCCATCCCAAGCTAGTTTTCCCATTTTTGGCTCTAGGGTAAATAATGTGTACATGTGTTTTCATTTATCTACTGTGTGCATTTTTAATGGATGCTCTGAATATTTGTATGGTTTTTGTGTTCATTAGTGAGCTAAGATTTCATTTATCTTTGTAGTGATGGAGTTTTCATTCACACTTTCTGCAGTTTATAAGTAAATGGATATCTTAACCACTCTCATTTCCCCATCGTTGGTTGATTTTTTAGATTGGAGATCAACAAACATAGTTATTTGGCTATTGAAATATTGTAGGAGTTTCTAATTTGGTTTAATCCATCTGTTGGGCAAATTTCTTACTCCTCTAGACTATAACTCTCTCCCTCCTTGAATTTTCTCTTATCGATTTAGCACTTGCTTGGGAAATGTCTTATTTTCTTGGGACATTTTCTCTTTTCCAGGGCTAAGTTTACATTCTCCTAGACATTTTATTTCGTGCTTGGGTGAGTTCATTTCTACCTGGGAATTTATCTCTCACGCATAGGCTGTACGTAAGTTGTATGAGCTACACACAATATGTACATGCCAAAAACTATTTTTTGGGTGTTTTACCCATTACTAGGGCGTTTGGTTCACTTCTTGGGCGAATTTATATGCCCCTGGGCATATTGTTTACTAATTGGGTGAATTTTGAGGCCTCTGAGCATTTATACATTTCCTGGGAGATTTTCCTTGTCCATAGATTATCCACAACATTTGACAAATGATTCTTATGCCTGGGAGAGTTACTTTCACTCCCATTTCACTTCTTACAAGCATTGGGATGCTGCCAACTTAGATCCATATTAAACTCGTATCTCTCAAGCATCAAGAGGGATCCAATTTCTTAAGGGGCAAATTTTTTATTATTATTCATTCCATGTCAAGTTTTAACTGGTGTGTGTAATTTTTTTTTTAATTGAGTCGACTTTATTTTTATTATTGTTATTTTTTTAATTAAGCGGACTTTATTTATTTTTAAATGTAGCATTATATAACATAACACCAACACCTCAAAATCTCCCTCATACAGGGTTGTACATCACCTTACTATTTTTGGTTCAATTATATGCATACATAGACGCAAATCCATTTTTATACTTGCAACAACTATTATTTCTAATGCATAGTCCATAAATCCATTTTTGCACACAACCAAATGGTGATTCTTTTTGTCATTGATTTTGTTGTTTCCTTGGTATGGTCAACAAACTTTGAGTGAAGAATCTTGAGGTGTATCAACACTTCTGTAGCACATTATTTTTTTTCTAACTTATATTTGGAGTACAGAGTGCAATATTTCATTGTTTCTACATAAGTTGTTTGCTACGTAAGCCATTAAAGAGTCTATGGAAGCTATTGCTACAAAATTGGTTAAACATGCTATGGAATTTGTTTGCTATAGAAGTTGTTTCTAGAGAAGCTGTTTTGTACGGAATTTGTTGAAGAAGCATCGTATTTGAATTACACAAACAACAAATACAACAACATTCTTCATTACACCTAAGCCTTGGAGCTAGCCAATGAATTCAGAAGATAGAACTTATTGGTACTCAGATTGGATTGAGCACTGAAGCTAGAACTCAACGTTGATTGGCATATTGTACAATAGGACACATTTTGTTATCACATTATCCACTGGTTGCGGTGCGTAGGTTACAACTAGGAGAAGGATTAGAAGTAAATAGAAGAGAGATAATTGGACAGGGCAGAGGAATAAAGACAAAGTAACCTCTAGAAGGTATATCACTCTATATAAGCCAAAGTAAAAATCTTAGAAACATAATCATGCAAAGGATATGTGTTGGTGAGACATATGAGGCATAAGCCTACCATTTACAGATCAAATTTTCAAATAGAATGGGATTATCTACATGTTTGATGGCCTCTAGACAAAGCTATTACATTTACACCAATGGATCACAATAACTTGGAATTGAAAAATAAAGGATTAATCCTTCTTCTACCCATGTGCAAAAGGTTTTTTCATAGTAGAATTCGACCATGTAGAAGACAAATAATTGATACTCAACTCTATTCCTTGGTTTTGGGGTAATGTAGGGAACCACATGAAGCCATGGACCCTAACCTTTGATCTTGCATTGGACTCCCTGTCCATTGTTCCAATCTAGGTAAGGATGCCTAATCTCCACTTGTAATTTTGGGGATTTAACTAATTGGAAGGGATAGGAAAGAATTTATGCAAATTCCATTTCAAGAATGTTGAAACACAAAGAAGGCATATCACTATCTATTCTCACAATTGTAGAACCATGGATTTAAAAAAAGGGTGTTTGTTTGAAAAACAATAGACTTGTACACAACTTTTTGATTATGATCATGTTTCTTTCCAATGTAAGGAATGTTTGGAAACATGACACATTGCAGCCCACTATGTCAAGATTCCAAAATTCAGGCACCCTAGAAAACCACTAGGGAAACCCACATTATGGGAAAAGGTAATAAAGAACCACCATCTAATCAACAATGGCATGTAAGAGGCCACATGACTAGACAAATCATAAAAAAATAGATCTACATGTGCGTACCACACCAAGAATTGTGTCTATGCAAGAGGGAGGAAATAAGGCATCACCCCTCCCCAGAAGAACCATTCAAGCATCCAATCAATCATGAATATAGTAAAACCAACTTCACCTCATCTACCTTCAACATTAGTAATGTTTCCACCTTTGTTATCAAAATAAGAGACAACAATGTCCCCAACAGTAAGGGCCCCTCCCCCTTAGGATACTTAGTTCTCTCCCCCACCTTGGTGACCATGCTCTCTCACTCATCCAAAAAGGTTTGAGAAAGATAAGATGTAATGGAAAAGAAAGAGGAAGAGGTGTTGTGTTATGTTCCTACCCTATCCTCCCTAGTTATAATACTTTGGATTTATTTAATTATTGTACAAGGCCATCCTCTTTGAATAAGGCCCAATAGCTAGTTGATCCGTGGTTAATTAATGTAAAAGGGTCATCCTTATGGAATAAGTCCCACTAGGTAGTTGTACTCATTAATATTGGGACCACTAATGGTTAGGGTTTGAGTATTGAGAAACTATTTATAGAGGTAGGATGCAATGCAATGTTTTTGTCAAGGATTATTATTATTTTGGAGTTCTAAGGCTACTCCCTCAAATATCCCAATGAATGTTGCTTTCATTATAGAATATCAATAAAGGGCTCCCTTTTTGTAGGTGCTATATATTGATTTATCTCTTTTATTTACTGCAATCTACATTTCTTCATACATTTATCTTAAATTCTTGGTAGATGCTATATAAGTACACTACAAGTGGTCTCAAAGAACCATCATGTACCTATATGCAACCTAATTTCAAAATTTTCTTATTTTAGGCTAGAGACATGTTCTAGTGTCTATAAACATGAATATTTATCATTCAAAAAGTCAAACTGTGGTCGAGAAGGATACACATAGGGAATACAAGTGGGGTCACCAAGTTGGACACCCTTGTACACCTTTGTAGGAGGTGCTTGGAAAGTAGTACCACATTAGACAAAATATGTTCACGAATTTGATCTTTTGCATACCCTCAAGTATATTGGAAACCCCCTAGGTATACCTAAAACGACCCCTACAATTTACTTTCAATTGTTTGTCACTATAGTACATTAATAAAAACATTAGGAGATATCATTATCATATACTAGGGAATCATGTAGTGCAACTAAGGGTACGATTTATCCCCATTAGTTAGCATTGTGAAAGGTCAATTGAGTATTATTGTTGGAAACCCTAAGTTATATTAGAGAGATATAAACTTTGATATTCCCTTACTCTTAAGAACTTGTTTAACCTCTATAACCCATACAAGAAAATTATTGTAGAAATTGAAATATCTGGTATTTGAAAATTTCATTAGTATAGCAATCTCTTAACAATTAAAAAATGTCTAGGAGTGGTCCTAATCTTGCCTAGTCCATTACAAGTGACTTGTCTCAAAATAATCATGAGAGGTTGATTGTGTTGGTGTTGATCATTGATAACCCTTTCATGGACCCAATTGGTCCCATGAATACCACTAAAATGGATACCATAATCACCAAATTGGAATACAAGCCACATTCCCTCATTAACTCAATTGAGCAAAGCCAGAACAACATGTCCACATTCCGAGCCAACCTCAACAACCAAATGTCTTCCTCTCAAACCAACACCTACGGTGAATTGGAATTTTGGAATGAAAAGTTGGGGCCAATTGATTGCGGGGAATCTTCAATGGGTAATAGTAGTGGTACCGAGCCATCCTTTTATGAAACTCAACCCCATATGATGCACATATTGCATAAGATAGATTTGAACAATTTTGGTGGCTCTTATTCAATAGAATGGGTGGGTTAGATGGAACATTTCTTTTCCCTATAGGTTATTGATAATAAACAACTGAAATTCCAAGTGGGTGTGTTATATCTAGACATGGATCTTTGGTAGTTGTGGAAATGGTATAAGAAGGAATATCAAGGGTGCATTTCATAGAATTAGTTTATGAAGGCCATCTATGCTTAATTTGAAACTAATAGTAATTTTTTGGGGATATTGACCAAGTTGCACCAAATTAGCATATTGGAATATTTTATTTATTCCTTTGAGAGATTAGCAATTAAAGCAAAAGGCATGATTGATGCATTCTTGAAGGCCTATTTCATAAGTTGTCTTGAGGAGGAGATTAAAACACAAGTCAAAATGTCTCACCTGGCTACTTGGTTTCATGCCTCTCAGCTAGAAATAAAGGCACGAGTGAGGGTCACAACAACAAAAAAAAAGATCCAATTTTGTTCAGTGATAATGCCCTTCCTTTGTGCCTCCTCCACTTATGTTTCATCCCTTTAGGGTACACAAGTCAACTCAGATAGAAGTGGCAGAACATCAATTTCTCAATCTTTTTTGTAATTATGATGAAACAATTGTAGGGCATAAATGTAAGGAACATAAATTATTTTCCATTTATATGGCCCTATGAGGAATTATAGAGGTAATTTCAGAGGAAGATGTGACCAATATGGATATAGTAGAGATTATACCCCCTCTTGATGAAGTTCCCACTAAGGATCCTCCTTGTGAGGAATCTAATATTTCCCTCCATGGTTTGTTGGGAATTACAACTCCCCATACCTTTTTGGTAGGATATATAAAGCATATGAAGGTGATTTTATTAATTGATAGTAGTGGTGCCCATAATTTCATCCAACGTAGAAGAAACAAATAGTTATGTCCATGAAATTCAAAATTTTTAAATCATGATAGCCAATGAAGGTACTATGAAATGTGGTGGTAAGTGTGAGAATATGAAATTCCAAATGGGAGACTATTTCTTGAAATCTAACATGTTTCCCACTAAAATAGGAGGTTGTGATGTATTTCTAGGAGAAAAATGGTTGCAAACATAAGGCCCCGTTACCATGGATTTCAAGGATTTATACATGAGCTTTAATAAAGAGGGACATTGATACATTATTAATGGAACATTCACTAGAAATCATCATCTCACACCATATGGAAAAGACCTTGAAGAAGGTTCACTTACGCATTATTTCCCAATTCAATTCCATCCAAGTTATGGAAAACTCCCCACACACAATTCATCCTAATTTGCAATTAGTTTTGGAAAAACATCATTGTGTCTTTGAAACACCCCACAAATTTCCCCCTTTCCCAATAGGCATGATCATTGAATCCCACTAATTCTAGGAAGTCAACTACCAAATGTGTGCCCTTGGAGACATCCTTTTGCACAAAATAATGAAATTGAAAAGATCTTGTAGGAATTGTTGGAAGCAAGAGTGATATGTCCCAATACTATCTCCTACTCCTCTCCTGTCATCCTGGTTTTGAATAAATAAGGCAAATGGTGCATGTGTATGGAATTCCATGCTCTTAATAAACTAACAATCAAAGACAAATTTCCAATTTCACCAATTGATGATATCTTGGATGAGCTTCATGATGCACAAATTTTCACTAAACTTGACCTTTTTTCTGGTTATCATTGAATTCAGATGAAGGAAGTAGATGTTCCTAAGATTTCTTTCTACACCCATGACAAATATTATGAATTTTTAGTGATGCCTTTTGGTCTTTGTAATGCTCTGTCCACTTTTTAGAGCCTCATGAATAATCTCTTTATGCCATTTTTGTGCAACTTTGTGTTGATTTTCTTGGATGATATTTTGGTCTACAACAAAACTTGGGAGACACACGTGGCACATGTGGATCAAGCCTTACAATTACACCAGAATAATCACTTTTTCATCAAAAATTTCAAATGTGGTTGTGGTGCTCCTAAAGTGGAATAATTTGGCAACATTGTATGTTGGGATGGGGTGAAAAATAACCTTAAGTAAATTGAACCAATGAAAGATGAGCCCTGTTATCCCCCATTCCTAGGGATAACTAAGGAGATGATGTCTCGAGGCCCTCAGGTTGCAGACATGGAGTACTGAGAGATGGATCGATCGACAGTGTCCATAGACCAACATGTGGAGCCCCACTTCACACCACTCATCACCTTGTGATCGATGGCTGCACCATTCACCATAGAGGAAAAAAAGTCTTGCTCCATGAGGTAATGAGTACAGTGTTGTGGTAAGTGTTATTTTAATAAATGAATCATTTGAATATGTTACAAAGGGTCCTTTCTTTATTTTGAAAATGTTTGCTTGGAATTATGCTCTTTTCCTTATTTCATCTTGGTGGTTGACATTGTTGTACTAGCAAGTGGTTTCCCTCGGGGAAAGGGTTGCTAATAGGGGGTGTCCTTGATGAGTCATCATACCGCTCGTGCACATACTTGCCATTTTCCATGTTTCTTTCCCTTCATTCCCTCATATTTTTGGTTTTCAGGTCACATTGACCCAAGAAGGGCTTGTACCTCATTTCATGGTAAGAAGGGGCTAAAGGCCCAGAGTCTTACAAATGGAAAAAGATAAAAATCCAATCATAAACCTTCCATATTCTCATGCAGGGATTCCGAGAACAATGAAATGTTTCTCACAAAAAAATAAGGGACCCGTAAAATAAATAACTAATTGCACATGCCAACCAAGGTAGAGCGTGTGTGGACAATGCTTTTCATGATTAAGCAGAAGTCCCACATATCATTTTCAACTTGGGGAAGCATGGTCAAGTGTGACCAAGGTAGATTTAATATGGGAAATGTTTTTCATGCTTATGTAGAAGTCCGATTTTTAACTTCAACTTGGAAACACTAACAAATTAATGGCAAAAAGGGTTTCGAAAAATCATGCATCGCGGACAAAGGGAAACACACCCTCTACAAAGGCACCTATAAATGAGACAATATGAGTCCTGGTATGTCAAGAAAACCCATGCCTAAAATTATCACACCCATCCACATCATACTCTTCACATGACTTAGAGAGGGTCCACCTAGGAAACACTCTTTGACTTGGGGAATGAATCACCCAATAGGTCACCATGACAACCCTCCCATACCTAAATTTGGTAAGTTGCACAAGGTATTTGAGCATTTGTTTATTTTAAGAGGGGGGATTTGATGCACATGTTTGAGTGGTTCTTTTATTATATATCACTTACTTGACATGATTCTTATGACTTGTGAGCCCTTGGAGGGTGAATTTTCTTGTCTTTGTAGGGCCGTGATAGGTGGAAAATTATTTCGTGGAGGCACAAGTTCACTTGGACCTTCATTTTGGGAATGAATCCTGAAGGATGGATGCTCTCCTAGGGACACATGGATTATTAATGTTTCCTTTGGAGGCATGAGAGGACACCTTGGAGGAGGAGACTAGCCCTCCCTTTGCCCAACGTTTGGTCTTGGAGGCTCAAAAAGTCACATTTTAGGGTATGACATCACATTTGAGGGCTAGGGTGGTGATGCTGTTGTATTTGATGATAAGTTGGCATGTTTTGATGGAGAGAATCCCTAGCACATGAATATATGGCATTTGGAGGCCCAACGACTCCTTCAAAATCCTCAACGACTTGCTCTTTAGGCCAAAACGTCACCCTTAGGGCAAGACGTCACCCCTAAAAGGGGATTTTATTTTTGTAATGATAAATTTTAAGTTGTAAATGGATAATTAAAGGAGTCTCGCCTCCCTAATTTTTATGTTGACTTGTTTAATGTGGATAAAAGGGTTTTAGGTGATCTCCTATAAAAGGAGGTCACCCCTTTGCCATTTTAACACATATAACACTTGAGAATTACATAGTTCTTGGCTGAAATTTTCACCCTCTTTGGGAAAATCACATATCTATCTCTTGTGCATTCTTTGGATGCTAGTTGATTGTCTCCTGTGGAAGAAGTGGTCCACTATCTCTCTTGGATTCTTATCTTTTTTTTGTGGTGGAATATACTTGGTAAAGGGGTTTTATCTTGCTATCTTGTGGAATTGGTAAGGTAATTTCTGCATATTGTTAGTGTTTCTTATTGTTTCATGGTTATTCTTGTCTAAACCCTTGGAGGAGTATAAAGGAATACACCCTCCACTAATTATATCACATTTTTCTTTGGATAAGCTACTAAACAAGGTTGCTAGGAGGAGTAAAAGGGAATACACCCTTCTAGATTTACCTTGCTAGTTTTGTTTTCCCTAGGGAGTAAACACTTACAACTATAGGAAGGTAACAAAACTAGATCTTGCAAAATGAGACTCCATAACCCAATTGATAAAGACAATAATCTAATTTTCATTGGAGAAATAAAATCATTGCATTAGTATATGTGACTTTCGGAGATATTGCATTTGTTCAAGTTGGAATCAATTTTACATGCTATAAGCTTGCTTGAGCCACTAGGGAATCTAGCTTAGTCAAGTAGATCTCTTTGTTGTTAAAAATTAGTTCTACAACCATTAGGGATGAAAGAAACTATCTCTCATTGATTTCTTACTAATATACCTCTAAAGTTTACTTGTGAACCTAGATTATTGTTTTACTGATCATTAACTGTTGTTTTGATGGTTTGCTTATTCATTTTCATTTCTATATCTTGCTGCTGTAGAAAAAGTTTACTACAACCATAAGGATGCCCTAATACATTTCTGATAACACCATTTTGCAGCCCTAATTTACCATCAAATCTCGTGTTTAAGTATTGGAATGGTATCTACATGTTTGGTACTTGATCATCCAATAATTGTTTGATGCTTTTGGTGGTTAAATTTGTAGCTAGTAACACATTCTATTTCTGATATATATATATATATATATTTCAATACTGCTGCATTTTGGGACATCAATATTTTCTTTCTTGTTCCCCTTGGTTGTAAGGATTTTATCTAGATCAATTGTCTTGTTTCAGGTAGGGCTAACACAATGGATACATGGTATCCTTGATGTAGTGGATACATGGAAAACTTACCTAAGTGGGTGGGTTTTTCAGATCAAGATGAAACATGGATCTTGTAGTACTTTTCAGAACAATGTTTTTCATCATTAGAGAAACAAAATCTTGTCACCAATATGTTAGAATATGACTGTGAGACCATCTACACGAAGGGAAATGAGAATGCCATGTTAATGCCTTGTCTTGGAATTATGAGGAGGAAGGGTCCTTATTTTTTTTAGCCTTAATAGTGCTCAATTGGATTACAGAGGTACACCATGAATGAATAGCTAATGCTAAGGTAGTTTAACTCCTTCAACAAATACATGAGAATCCACACCCCCTATAGGCTATACTTAGAAGAAAGACACATTAAGATATACATGGAATATCTTTTTGGTGTAAAATTTTTCTTTAGAGTCATGGGTGTTGACTGAGTTGCATTCCTCTCCCATAGCGAGTCAATCTGGATTTCAAAAAACATATGAATAGGTTAAGTGTTCATTCTTTTGGGATGGCATGAAGAAGGACATGCATACATTCATAGTTGAACATGACACATGTCAAATGAACAAGAGAGAAACAATGAATAGATAAAGGCCATTGTAACCTCTCCCAATATTGAAAACAATATGGATTGACATATCCATGGAATTTATCATTGGAATTCTATTGAGATCAATTCCTTCTTCCGAAATTTCCCTCCCCTTTTCTATTTTCCGAAATTCTTTTCTCCCTTTCTTTTCCCTCTTCTATACTTACCCGTTTTCCCTTGTTCCTTTTCCCCTTCTACTCTCCCTTTCTCATTCTATACTTAGTCATTTTTTCATAATGGTGGGTTCCCGGGTTGTTTGAATTGTGGATCCTCGTCTCCATCCACACCCTCACATCACAAGTTTGACCGACCGCCGCACTATCCTATACTTAGCCAGTTTTGCAGTTGCAGGTCCCGGGTAGGCAGGGTAGAACTCTCACACCCCATGTTCTATGATATACATTTTGCATCCAAAAGATCCGCGATCTACATTTTTACCATCAGACCTCCCCCCAACTCCTAAGTATCTAATCTCTCCTTTGTTAGGTCCGTCCGACCGCGTTTCAACACTTAGTTATTTTTCGACCTTCTGTAGTTGTGGGTTCCTGGGTTCTCAAAAATCTCAAATCCTATTTCACTCACGTCCATCCCCTGCCACCTTCACACATTTCCCAATATGCATTTAGTATGCTTTAATGCTAACAAATCATTGTGCAGGTTCCGTAAAGATTGTGATTAATAAGCGAAGGGCTCGAGAAGAACTCTTATTAAAATGCATTAAACCGATATTTGCAGAGGACTATATTATCCATCTTAAGCATTCATTTTAAACATTATCTGGAGCAAAGGAACATTTCCGTAAAATTATGGTGGAAACTCAAAAACATTTCTGTGGAGATACATTGAACATTTTTAAGCGTGAGGACCAGAACTTTCAGTGGTTCAGAGCATATTCTTACTACTCATCCCCTTCTTCCCAGAAGGAAGTAATCTGGACATTTGGAATTGTTCGCGCATGCTACGTCCCAGAGGTTTTTGACTGTAAGGTGTTGGTCTCCTGGTGTAAAGAGAGATATATTCCAAGCCAACAGATCATTCAATTACGGGACCATTCCCCTATCTCTCTGTCTCCACAGGTATTTCGTAAGATGTCAAGAATTTCCGAGCCAACGCTTATGTTCAAGGGTGAAGATTGCAAAGAATTATTAAATAAGAATGAAAATGGGTTGGACCTCTTACTTGAGTTACTAGAGATCCCAACAACCATCCCCGAGGACATCACAATATTGTAGTTTGGTTCATTTAAAAATCCTTTCCGGGAAATTGCTTGGCTGTTCATGAGGGTAATAGGACAAGAAACTACAACCAACATTTCCCGCATGATTATTTACATTTTATACTTTACGGTCAAGGAACATGCCATATTCGATTGGGGCAAGTTGATTTCCATTGGAATCTCTTCCCAACTGTCACAATACAAGAAGGATAATAAATTCTTTATGTCATCTTATTTGGTTTTTGTGATAGCACATTGCTGTCAGTTTTCGAGATTATCTGTGTGCAAGAAGGTAAACTGTGAATTTGACCTGTTAACCTTCTGGTATCAAACATTATGGAGGCACAAATCCTCCCAACATTTTTATGAAAATTTTAATGACTTTGTCTCATTTTTAAAAGGTTTTTTGTTTGGAAAGGACACCTCTCGAATGTCTGACCAAGTGAGTAAGTTTATGGATAGGAAGGGGACACTGGAACAAATGGAGAATTATATTGTTATAAGGAACATATCTGAAAAAATGTTCGTTACTGAAATAGCGAGGCAGTACAACTACTGGTTGCATTTTTTCCATGAAAAGAGAAAAAAAAAATCATACCTTTGCCTTGGAAAGTTGGGGACTTCATATTCAGAAATATTAACAAGATTGATGAATTTGCAGGCCACTTCCACAACCTGAATCTAAAATATGTTGAAAGGGTAAAAGGGCTCAATCTTAGTGGAATTTTGGTAGAACATCTACTGTCAATTGGCTTCAACAATTCTTTTATTAATACTATTCTGAATAAAGACGTAGATATTGACTCGAGCATTCCTTCTCATGACATTGACGTCCTGGAAACAATACTCAACACCAATGAGTCGTAAAAACAGAAAGGAAAAGGTCCCGGTGAGAAGAGTTCACAATCCCGAACTGTCACTTCAAAGAGTACAACATCTCAAAGCAGTGCTCCAACAACCCACCAAATTAAGAAAGTGACCCACAATTCTCCAGGAGAAGGAGGAGATAAGAACCCTCCTTCGGGAAAAATTGAAGTCTCCCATAAACTTCCCTTGAGGAAGAAAAGAAAAAACATTGTGCTAGAAGAGGAGAGACCTCGAGCCGAAAGATACATCTGCAACCTCTCCCTCAAAGATATGGAACTCGAGATTAACATTGAATTTTTTTTCCCCAACATTGATCAACCGGAAGACACGACTCACCAGAATACTTTGATAGAAATAATTGAGAGCGAGACCTTCGATGAAGAAGAGTATTTTGTATTTCAGAGCGTTGTTTTTTACAGCGAGTCCAAAAATTTAATTATTGAGAAAAGAGATGTAAAGAATAAAAAGGGGAAATCTCATTCAGAGGTTAACCTACGAAACATACGACCTTCCCAAATTTCCCAAATTCACTGAGCAACTGGAGATGCTCTAGATGATTCTATTGGAGGCCTTGAAGTAGAGAACACCAAGTTAAAGGAAAGAGTCAAAGAATTGGAAGAAGCTTTGATGTCTCTTCCAATACTTCCTAGTCCTTTAGCAATAATTGGGCCTACGACACCTACAACAAAATTAAAAGGATCTTCAAGCCTACTCACAACAACCGTGGATTATGTGGAGAAGAACATTAAGAAAAGAATGGAATTAATTACATAGGCTTGGGAGATGTCTAATAACATGGTCTCTTTTGGAATGAGAGCACATGCCTTCCATGAGTATTTACAGGAAGATTTAAAAAATGAAGAAGGTTTTTACCTAGACGCAGTTGTACCCTTCGGTTTTAAAGTTACTAATATGACAGATTTGAGAAGAAGTGAGGAGGATCTCCCTTCTTCAAACTAGATAAAACAACTGAACACATGCTGGAAGGAAAAGGTTAAAAAACTTGAATATCATTGTCCAAGCATGCAGCCAAGCCATAACAAGGAGAGAAGAATTATTCAAAAGGCTGATTGATATAGACCTAGCCAAGAGCACCAATGAGGTCCAAGACCCCAAATTGATTCTCAACTCGTTTTTCCTAACCAAGTAAGACTTTGGTGAACAAGTTGATATCTTTAAAGGGTTATCATTTGAAAAGTTTTATGGCATTCTTGAGTATAATGAAGATGATGTAGATAACTGGCTAGTTGATTACTCAGTAAAAAACCAAGATATTGAAGAAGCTTTGAATAATATTTCCATTGATATAAGGGACTTGGAGGGCAAGTTTTTCAATACAAAAATCCGACATGAAATCAACGTGGTTCCAATGAGAAGATACATTGAAGAGTGGTTTAAAAAATCTATCGAAAAACTGACCGATGAAGGGAAAAAGGCAATTGAAACGGTTCCTGCAATCGTTGATGAAAGCAATAAAATGAAATCAAGAAGAAAGTGGAAAGAGAGAGATACCATCACAATAAGTTCTTACTGATCACATCCTTATTTTTTTTATCAATTTCTTCATCCAATTACTTCACCTCTTTAAATAGAAAGGTTTAACTAAAGACTTATAATCTCCTTTTTTCTTCTTAACAAGTCTTGCTCTCTTCCGCCACCCTCTTTCCTCCTTCTACAAACTTCATTCTTTTACATATTTTCTTTATGGTTCGCAGGAGACCCAATCCCATTCTTTATGACAAACTTAAATTTCAAAGAATATCTAATAAATTATATATTTTTTAGAAATTTCAAGAGAGCTATTTTGGGAACAATCTCGACGGTACTTTGTAACCTAGTTTTCTGAATATAAAGTATTTGAGGTTGATCTATCATTATCTTTATTTGAGATTCCCATGTATCACTCTGTCAAAGTTCTCTTATGCATATAAACCATTTCTTTTATTTTTACGTGATCGAAAATCTTTAGCCACCATGATGGATGTGAGAAAAATTTGCTTATTTACTTTAAATGTGTGAATATGTGTGGTTCCTGGTCCATTCCGAGGAACTTTATTTAAAAGAAAATAAAAACATTTTCCGTTTTCACGTCTTTACATTTTTTTGACTAACACGATGAACTTCTGTAAAGTCCCACATTTTGAATACCTAGAGTCCCACAAAATCATAACAGAGGAGTACCACCTCTATAAAAACGTAGGGGGATTTGTATCCTTGTGAGGTTGTTGTTTCGGTCCTAACGCATTCAAGAGTCAACATTTTTGGCGACCATACTGGGGACATGAACTGAAAATTCAGAACCCTGCCCAGCATTGTGAAAGAATATATGACTTTACCCCAGGGTAATCAACCCCATTTGGAAGTTGCATTAAATAATCAACCAAGCATTTTACACCAGTTGTACAATATGGTAATAACAACAACCCATACTCGAGAAGAGTTAGATGGGTCCTGGAAGATATTAGTCCAAGAAGAAGAAAGAGAAATCCTTCGAAGACAGAGGAGAGAAGAATGAAAAGATCAAATAAATCAAAGGCTAGCTAGAGCAACACAAGAACAAGGTCAAGATTGAAGTTGGACTAATACAATGGATCCATTACCATAAGTTAAAGTAAGAAACTCTCTATCCTTACAAGTGAAAAGTATAGCCTCGAAGTTTCCCCAAACATGGAAGCGAGAGATGAACAACCCCGAGACAAGCATCATGAGGAGAGACAAGGAGGTGGAAGAGATTCCACAAGAAATCAAGGAATCCCAAGGTTTGGAAAAAGAAGGAGGGTAAGAGATTCCCCTCTTAATATTAAAGGTGAACAACATGAGCTCCCTGTTCTCCCTAAGGGAACCTTAAGGGAATTTTATGGAGACGACACAAATGCAAAAAGGCATCTGCACTTATTTCTTGACGTTTGTGACTTTCACCGAGTTGAATATGACAACGTCATGGTGAGGTTGTTTATACAAACCTTATCAGAAAGAGCTTATGAATGGTATACAACATTGCCCAGTAGATCCATTCACTCATTTAATGACCTTGAAGCTATGTTCCTAACTGTATTTTCCCCTTCAATTGCTTACCATACCCTCCTCACCGACTTCACCTAGATTGAGTAAAGGAAGAACAAAAGGATACAAGATTTTAATCTCAGGTTCAATAATACCTTGAGTAGAATTCCAGAAGATAAAATACCAAATGACCTGGTCATTTTTAGTTGTTACAAGAATGCAATGCCCCTGAATGTAAAATATGCCATCAGAACATCCCAAATGGATACTTTGAAGGAGGCAATGACTAAAGCCACTGAGATGGAATAAATTATGGGTGTCGACCCAGACATTATACTGGGAAGAGTATAAAGGCATATGGGGGGATTAAATATTGATAATCAAGGAGATTCCAGCTCAAGAAAGAACAAAGAATTCAAACCTCAAGCAACTCAGAATCAAATAGTGGGAGGAGTATTTTTCAAAGGAACCATATTTGACGTAAAGGTTGATCCTGTGGTGGTGCAAGAAACTAAGCAACAGATTGAAATTGTACAAATGAATAGAACCATCAAACAAATGAAGAACGAGATAACTAGACTGTGAAGGGGAGATAATTACATGCCAAACCTAAGAATTCCAATCCCCGAGCAAAGGAGGAATCCTCCCCCTGCAAACAGAGTGAGGTTTGAGGATACTGATAACCCACACAGACCAAGTGTTCCGAGACAACCTACTCCAAATGCAGCTGTTCTGGATGATGTATATGATGAGCAATTAATTGAGCAAGAAAATTATTACTTACCTGATGAAAGCCCTGAAATCGTGAAGGTGGATGGATACAAGACATCCATGGATATATATGGAGAAGGCGACAACGATCCTAAATCACAAGAAAATTTCACCCATACAAGAGGGTTTGTAAATATACCAAAGAATAAAGGTGACTCTGACATAGAAAAACAAAAATAAAAATAAAAATAAAAAACAAATGAAAAAGTGTCGAATGAGAAAGTGACGGATAGAAATGGAACCAAAAGGAAACACCTGGCCTCAAGCTCCACTCAAATGACGTAAAATGTCATGGAGGACCTAAGTAAATTAAGGATAACTTTTCCTTTTATGGAAGTGGTGAAGATTCCTCAACAAAGACAAAACATTTTGAAGTTGTTGGATGATCCATCGAAAAAAGCTGAAGCTGTCATTACCAGTTCAAAACAGAGCCAGAGCCCATCAACTGCCAAGCCGAGAGGTAAAATTCCACCCTTCTATATTTCAATTGAAAATTATGGTGTTGCATTACATAATTGTTTAGTGGACACTAGTGCGACAAACAATATAATGCCTCTTGCGGTCATGGAGGAATTGGGCATGAGTTGTACTAAGTATTATGAAACAGGTGAGAGCATGTATGCAATTGATTCTAGAAAAGTACCAGCGTACAAAGAAATCAAGGATTTTTATGCTTGGATTACAACAACTCCCCATATCATTACATTTTTCAATATTATTGTGGTAGACCTTCCTCCATCATATAGAGTTATGCTGGGAAGAGACTGGACATCCATGATCGATGGATATATAATGAACAATGAAAGTTGTATGCTTCTACCAGGAAAGGAGGGAGCGATGATTAAAGAACCCCATGAACCCAAAAAACCCTTCTCTTTCAAGAATAAGGACAATGAATTAATGGAAGATTATGTAGATGACGGGATTGGAAACTATGCAATCCTAGACATGGATCACAATGAAAGCCTAGAGCAAGTTCAAGACTCGAGGAACCAAGAATGTTTGTTTGAAGGATACTAGAGTATGTCATTCAATGGAGTGTTTTCTAAATCTGGGAATAGAGTTGGAATTCTTATTTTGAGTCCAAATAAGACTATGCACTCCCATGTTGTAAGATTGGAGTTTTCATGTACACATAACGAGGCAGAATATGAAGCTTTGATCCAGGGGATGATCCTTGCACAAGAAATGAAAATAGAACATCTCGTTGTGACTGGAAACTTAGAGTTGGTTATCAATCAGGTTACCCAAAGGTACAAAATAAAAAAGTAAATACTTAAGTTGTATTTTAAAAGAGTTAAAGAACTGATGGAATCTTTCAGCTCCTTCAACATTGTTTTCATTCCAAGGGACAGGAATCACAAGGACAATTCACTAGCCTTGGCAACCTCAATATCAAACCTAGATGATGTCCAAAACAAAACATCTTTCTAGGTAGAAAGAGATTTTCGACCATCCGTGCCCGATAATGTTGAGTATTTACAAATATTTGAGAACGATGAACAATTGGAATTTTTTTTGTTAAACGATGGTGACGAAGAAGATGATAAATCGTCTTCCATCCCAAAAGAATGTATACAATCTTAATATTTTTTTACAAAATATGATCATGCCAAAAATCTCCTTGAAGAAGTTTCAGTTCGAAAAGTGCAAGAAACGAGAAAAGTGAATATTGGAACGGACAAGTCCCTGAAATATGTCAACCTGGGAGTTGATTGCACCATTAAAGAGGTTGACCAATATGTTGCCTTATTCAAAGAATATATTGATGTGTTCACTTGGACCTATGATGATTCCAACATATCATTCCTTTGAGAGAAGAAGTGAAATCAGTGAAACAAAAAATAAGGATGATGAATCCCAAGATGAAACCTCTGGTAAAAATCGAATTGCAGAAGTTGAAGAATGCAGGGATAATTTATCCCATCAGTCATTCAAACTTGCTCTCAAATCCAGTGATTGTAAGGAAAAAGACCAAGGAAATACAGATGTGTGTTGACTTTAGAGACCTCAACAAAGCAAGCATAAAATATATTTTTCCTTTGCCTAACATGGAGTTTCTTCTACAACAAGTTACTGGATCGACCTGCATGTCCATGTTGTATGGTTTCTATGGATATAACCAAGTCTTGGTGGCTGAGGAAGATAGGGAAAAGACAACATTTATCACACAATGTGAGACATATACATATGCTAGAATGCCCTTCGGTTTGAAGAATGTTGGAGCCACATTCCAAAGGGCTATGGATCATGCGTTCAGTGGGTTGATAGGAAATTTTATGGAAAACTACTAAGATGACTTAACAGTGCATTCAAAGAAAATAGAGGACCACATCCATCATTTAAGAAAGGTTTTTGAAAGAGGCATATTATACGACATTTCTTTGAATCCAAAGAAATGCTTGTTTGTTGTGAATAAAGGAAATTTATTGGGCCATATTGTATGTAAGGAAGGGATTTACATAGATCCGGAAATAGTTAAAGCAATAAACGACCTCAAACCCTTGAATTCTAAGAAGGGAGTCCAGTCATTCTTTGGAAAAATCAATTTTGTGTGACTATTTGTTCCTGACTACACAAGCATCGTAAAGCCGATCAATCTGTTGCTGAAAAAGGAGAAAAGGTTTGAATGGACAATAGATACTCAGGAAGAATTCAACAATATCAAAGGATAAATCGCCACCACTCTTGTCCTCATCAGTCTGGACTTCCAAAGAGACTTCATTATCTATTCATTTGCTACAGAGATAGTTGTTGCGTCTGTCCTCACTCAGAAAAATAACAACAAAGAAGAACTCCCGATAAGTTTTATGAGAAAAAACCTACATGACTATGAGTTGAGGTATTCAGAACTCAAGAAACAAGCCTTGGCTCTTGTAAAAGCAGTAGCGCACTTTCATACTTATATATCAAACTCCCATGTTATAGCTTATGTTCCCTCATCACCAGTGAAGATGCTTCTAAATCAATAGTTGAGAGAAGGAAAATGGGATAATTGGTTGGAAAAGATAAAAGAATATGATATCGAGATTAAACCTTTAAAGGCAATCAAAGGAAAAGGTTTATGAAAGATCATCACGAATGTGGACTCGGTCGATGGGATGATTTCAATATCAGTCGGGGAACCATTAGCTGACTCAGAATGGTACATAGATATTATATTATACTTAAGGTCTGGACAATTTCCTGTCACCATGAACCCCAAGGAGCGAAGGACATTGGAGATGAAGGCGAACCAATATGTGCTGATTTTTGACATAACGTTCAAAAGAAATTTTGATGGTATACTACTAAGATGTGTCGATGAAAATCAAGCCCAAGAATTGATCAGATAATTCCATGAGGGAATATGTGGTGGAAGCTTTGCACCTACTACAACCACCCACAAAATAATCAGAGACGGATTTTACTGACCATCAATCTTCAGAGATTCGTACACCACAATAAGGAAGTGTTTGTCATGCCAGTAGTTTTCAGGAAAAATGAAGAAATCTGCGATGCCTTTGCAGCCTATTGTGGTAGAACAACCGTTTTCCCAATGGGGACTTGATGTTTTTGGGCTGATTAATCCAAAATATAGCAAGGGGTATATGTACATCCTAAAAACTATTGATTATTTCACGAAATGGCTGGAGGCGGTGGCGCTAAAGAAGGTTGATGTTGAAGAACTGATCAAATTCCTTAAAGACAACATTCTTTAGAGATTTGGTGTTCTTGATAAATTTATCATAGACAATGGTTCGATCTTCTTTGGGTCAAAGTTCACGAAGTTTTGAGAATAATATGGGATCATCATGGGTCAGTCATCGAATTATTATCCACAAGGTAATGTCCTTGCTGAATCCATAAACAAAACACTTGTGTAGATACTGAAGAAAACCGTTGATAGCAACCATAGGAATTGGCATCTGAAGCTGACAGATGCATTATGGGCAAGTAGAACAACTCTGAAGGATAGCACAAGGATGTCTCCATATCTATTGGTTTATGGGAAAGAGGTAAAAATGCTGATTAATATTGAACTCAACGCATTAATCTCTATGGTTAATACCGAGGCTACATAAGATAGTTCACCCATCCAAAGGAGAATCAACCAGTTGTTGAAGTTGAAAGAGGAACAAAGAAAATCCCTGGATTGAACTTCTCAGAGGAAGCAGAGCATCAAAATATATTTTGATCAGAGCACAACTGTGAAGAAATTCCAGAAGGGAGAGCTGGTATTACTTTGGAACAAGGCCAAGAAGAAGTTGTCCATGGATACAAAGTTCAAAGCACTCTGGATCAGACCATATATCGTCGAGAAGATATTGGGATTTAACTCCTATATGCTCCAAGACATGAAAGGAAAAATATTAATGCTTCCTGTCAACAGGTAACATTTGAAAGGTTTATTCTCTTAAGACATTTTCATTCTCAT